>MJUU01053004.1:100946-113570 GCA_002080025.1 Modiolus philippinarum | reverse complement strand
AAAAAAAAGAACTATATAAGCACATGCACTGTGGATAATCTTAAGGTGGGACAGTTATGGTGAATTAATTTCTCTCAAATCGTTTTGAATTCATTAAGAAAGACTGCACTGCCAGAAAAATCTCAACATTCTTTTCATAAGTGATTTCGGATGATCCAAAAAGTAAGTAGTCACATGATATGAGTGGGTCATCAAGAATATGTTCAATAAATTGGTGTCTAAGTGCATTATATCGAGGACAGTGTAATAAATAGTGTTCCGTTGTTTCAATAGCACCGCACTGACAAAGTGGAGATTCAATAATATTTTTTGAGAATAGATGCTGGTTTAACGAGCTACAGTGCATACGAAGTCTGGAATGTAGAATTTGACCAAGCCTTTTCCCAATATAATAATACAAAGGATTTTCTAGATTAGTAGACTTCAAATTAGACCTGAATGAGCTGACAGAGGTGCAAGACTTTAGATGTTGAGGTAATAAATTCCAAGAGCGTACAGTAGCTGGTAAAAAATAATACGTATACAAAGTGGTTCGTGTCCTAATAGGAGGAATAACAGATGAATTTCTCGTGTCATGCGCGTGTATGTTACCAAGAGAACGGGGAACCAAGTCTAAGGGGGTGAAATGTTATTTTTCATTTTATAAAAATATGTTAACCTGTGAAAATCACGGCAAATTTTTAATTTATCCCAACCAGTTTCTAAATATAAATTATTTAATGATGTTAGTCGGGTGCCCCCAGTAACAATTCTAGCCGCCTCTATTTGTACTTTTTCAATTTTTTCAGTCAAGTAGTTCCATTGACCTTGGAATGAACAATGATGAACTTTGTGACATTTTCAATGCATTATCATTCTGACCTTTTCCATTGACCTTATTCATCTTACATAAAAGATGGCATTTACTAATACCCAAAAACTTTAATATCCAAGTTTATGCATGTGCAGACTTGGATGCAGAGTCATTATATGCTATTTTTGAGCTTAGCTATAAGAGCCTATACATTTAATATTTCTGGTGGGCTTGACCATCTTTTATTCAATTTATTCAATTTAGGTATATACCCCTGCATTTTACTGCCTATAGGTCTATGTGGCATGTAGGTGAGAGTCCTCATGGGGGTACCAGGGAACAAGTGATTATTACTTTTTGCACATGTTAGCAATTATCATATACTAACAAGATGTGTTTTTTGGAAACACTTATGCCCCCGAATAGAAGAGTTAAGAAGAAACATTTAGCACACTGAACAATACTAAATGTGTTTCTAAATGACTAATTGGATGCAAACACAGAAGTCACCGAAATGACCCCCTCCAATCATTTTCCAAGCGTTATTAGGAAACAATTTTCATCCCCCTTTTTTCTAAACATTTATAATTAACTTATTGTCTTTCTGCCTATCAGTGTTTTCAATTTTTTCATCAATACAGTAGAATCTATTTATAGCTATTCAAAAAAATGGATTACATGTAATTACATCATAAAATATTTAATAGATTTAGTAACATCCCTATTCACTGATATACAATGTATATTAATAACGGTCTATGGCAGGAATCCAGAAACATTTTCTCATCTATACATGTAGATGAATTTATTGCTTGTATATAAATATAAAAAATAATATGTATATAAATTCTGAAATCAACTGAAAAATCAAATCACCATTATAACACCTTTGAAATAGAAAACCCCTATTACTTACTATTCAAAAGTTATTCCTATCATATTGAAATTTTAAATGAAGAAACTTGACAAGATCTTTTTTCATTACAAATTCTTTAGATAAGGCTTCATTGTTTTATATATAAAATAGACACATAATATCTGACGCGATGTCATCAAAATATTGCAGACATTCCTCATATCAATTTGACTTATCTCCCTGTGGCCAATTATCATTCAAAAGACTGTCAAATGTAAACTTTTTAAATATGGTCGTAAGTCAAGGTCAAGGTCAAGAGGTCAAATATTCTGGTACCAACTGAAAGGTTTTCCCACAAGGAATGCACATGCAAAATATAAAAGTCCTATCACTAACCATTCAAAAGATATACTCTATGTTAAAGTTTTTATGCACTTGTTCACAGGGTAAGGTTAAGGTCACAAGGTCACATATTCTGGTTCCAATTAAAAGGTCTTGCCACAAGGAATGCACATGCAAAATATGAAAGCCATATCACTTACCATTCAAAAGATATAGCCAATGTTAAAAGTTAATTATTTTTTTATTAAAAGTCCATCACATGCCAAGGTCAAGGTCACGAGGTCCAAAATTTTGGTATCGTTTGAAAGGTCTTGCCACAAGGAATACACATGCAAAATATGAAAGCCCTATTACTTACCATTCAAAAGATATGTCCAATGTTAAAGTTTTTTGTAGACAAACAGACAGACCAAAAACTATATGCCCCCGAATCTTCAATTCACTGGGGCATAAAAATATTTTAATTCTAATACATACAAAATAAAAATAGCAATCAAATAATCAAGGGCCAAGGACTGGGTTGCACAAAGATCAATTACAGTAGATTGACATTTAAGTTTTCAAATTTCAATTGTAAATTAATTTGGTCAATTAACTTTGACATTTGTGCAACCCAGACCAGACAATCATAGAAAAATACACTTGGTAATCAAACACTCACCTATAAACCCTCAAATTCAGGTAATCAAGAAACCCATGAGAATGCTCATAGGTGACATTAGACACTTTTTGTCCACATTCATGTACTTGCATTAAAGTGGATGCATCATTTTAAGAAAAAGATTTGACTCTGTGGCCCAAATACACCCTACAGAATGTTTCAATTTCTTCTTTATAAAACAAGGGTTAATCCCACCTTTTGTACCCAGGGTCCTGTGCCTTTAAAATTGGGAAAATTCATGTGATTGTTTAAAATTGGGAAAAAAGTAGTCAGTACAACAATTGATTTGTATAATGTGTGCTTTCTTTTTACTCAAAGCTTGTTCAAAGTGATCCATGTATAAATAAATAAATCACATTATCAAGAATAGTTAAAGTGCAAAACTTTCAATTCTATTACTTGTAGAAGTTTTACAATTTTTAGAAATGTCAACTAGCTGTCCCTTCACACAGTTGGGTTTTACTGACGGTGCCAGTTAATAAAAGAATGAAATCCAATCTCTGATCAAAGGAATCGAAATATTTTCCATTGGAAGTTGAAATATAAGCCTTACACATTGAAGACTAAAGTTTAACATACGTAGTGAGTGAAACAAACAGTTCGTTTCACTCACTTTGTTAGTAAGAGTTACTAAAACGGCTTCTATTGCTAAAATTTCAGCGCCTTGATAAAGTTATGAATCCATTGAGTGCTGATTTTGGCAAGTTCTACTTAAAATTGTGCGATAATACGCCCTCAATGAATAAACAATCTGGTACCAAATACTTTGTGAAAGTAAGTGTAAAACAAACCGGAAATGTAGGAATTAGAGCATGCGTTCGGCGTTCCTCTTGATCTTTCATTACCGGTATCAGGTGAATGGTTTACCAAAATCTGATAGTTGTCATATAAACAAAACAGGAAACTTAAACTTTTTTAACGACGTTGTTGGACATAAACAAAGTCTTGAAATTGGGGAAAATTACATTTTTTGCCCATTGGGAATGGGACCCAAATTTGGCCCCTAACTGCACTATAGATTAGGCCCTCTAAAATTATTCTGAAGGTTACAGTTTTTTAACAGCTAACTTGATATAGATCTATATTAACAAAGCATATATCTATGTTTCTGAAAAATTTGTAAGGAACTCTTACCTCCATAAATTTTGGTGAAATTTGAAACTCCACATGGTGATCTAATGTATAAATGTCTGCATATGGATGCTGCAAAATAAGAAAGATTATGTTAGGTCTTTAAATGTTCAGATACACATACATGGATGAATATTTGACAAAAACTTTTGATTTTATGGCAACACTGTCCATTTCACATTAAAGGAATACAGCGGGACAAAAAGGTCTATATATGTAAACTTTCAAACATGAAGAACAATTTTCCCTATTTATATTTAAAAGAAAATGTCCAAAACTTCTACTTTTAGTTGACCCTGTTTTTTCATAGAAGATACATGTACGTTTGTACTTTGTGATAAATAGGATGGATACATTGAAAGTGAAAACATTATTTTTAGCAAGATACACCGAAGACATTTTTCACTAAATATACCTGCACGAATGTAATACCAATCCTCATCATATGGTGCCAGTTCCTTAAATCTGCCAAGTTTTACAACAATGGTCCAGTCTGGAATCTTCATCTTTCCTGATCTGTAAAATGATAATTACATATACTACTATAATATACCTTATCATGTATTAAAGCAAATATGTTTCCAAGTCAGAATATTAATTTCAATCATGGACACTTGAAACTCTTTTTGAATTATGGGCATATATTGTCGTCAAACGGTCAGGTTTTGAATAGTCATTCATTATGTGCAATACATTATAAGGGATCTCCCTCAACAATATGAGACTTTCAGAGTTTCCAAGAACTGTCATGTGTATTCATTAAGTTATCACAAGACCTTTGCATTTGTTCAAACAAGAATGTGCATTTTAACCATCTCCATAAAGGGCTGTTGTTTTTATTTTATTGGTTTACTTCAAACATAAAATACTATATCACAGAGCTCAATAAAATGTGTTACCATCTTGTGAATAGTTACAAACGAGTATTGAAACAACTTGACTATATATAGCCCCATTAAAAGTGCAGACTGGCCTACCCCTCTTGGTCAAAATAGTAAGTTACATGATCAAAAATCATAATTTGAGATGAAAAATGGTGATGCACTTTTTATTGTCATAAAAGGTAATTTCAGTATAGAGACTACACCTTAGAGTGAATTGCACAAGATGTAGCCACACAATACACATACCAAAAATACCCTTTTCTTGGGCTGAAAGTTTAACTTTTTTTGCCTTGAAGATCATTTTCACTTTTCTTCTTTTTTTTTTTATTAATGGAAATACAGATTTTATCTATAACACACAAAACCACAATGAAATGATGGACAAGAAGTGAAAATTTTCTGGAAATACCGCAAATTGACCAATCCTAGGGAAATGGTAAATCATTGTAAGGGTGTAAGATGACCAGACATTGAAAATAGTAAGCCTTATGCCAAAATCATAAAGGTAGGCAAGTGTGAAAGTGCATTGCATTTTTGTCATATGAAAATAAAAATTTGCAGGACCAAATCAAAATTCAGATGTCCAATAAAAGCGACAGAGAAGCCATCTGCTGTGCCAAAAAGAGTTTAACACCCCATAGTCAGTCACAAGTTCTGGGAGTAAATGAAGCAAAATCCTGTATTACAGCTCTCTCTTCACAGCACTATTTCACTTCAAAAACACCATTTTTTCTACATTGTATTTTGCATTGAAATTTAGGCTAGAACGATAAGAAAAGTAAAGAACATGAAGGTATAGGCACATACGAAGTATATCACATCAGTTTTATGCTGTTTGTTATTTCCAACTTGTGCTGCACACTTTATAACAAATAATCTTAAACAGCTCAAACAACACTGATTTTCAGGCTTTGGAGTTATCACACAGGAGACACCGTATAGCGGGTTATTTTTGCGGGGTATTTTAGCAGTCGAGCCTAAATCGCCAAAATAAATTCCGCCAAATTTTATTTCATTGTTTATATATTTAAACAAGTATATGAAATTAATAACATCTTTTTTAATTATTGCCTTTGAAAATCAATTAATATTTATCATAACGACTTGGATATCTCTATGTATTGTCTAAAGTTTGTAGTCAGACCAAACTGTGCAGGTGACAAATATTTAGAATTAATGAAAATGCAGGTACTAATTCAAATTACAAGTAATTTACTAAATAATTGATTAATGGCATTAAATCAAATTTAAAATCAAAGGATAATTATCATTCTTTGCTTTAACATTTCATGTTGATCAACACTTATTAACCAAAACTCACCTCTTTTGAATAACAAGGGAAATATTTTATTATGTATTTTACGTAATCATGAAAATAAAAAACGCAAAATTTTTTCGTATATATTTTCACGTCAAAACTGCCAAATTTTACACTCATCAAAATAACCCGCTATATGGTATTTCAAAGGACAGATGCGTACTCAGTGCACCAGGATACAATAACACAACCCTAAGCCCACTATTGCTGAACATGGTAAATAAATGTGGTTATCTTTTTAGCTGCACCACATATAAATCTTTACCTCTGTGTCCTTTGACCACCTTTCGAAAGACCTGCCTGGATTGCCACCACTAAAATGTGCAATTTTGAGAAAAACTTCTGACTTCTGTGTTACTTGTTTGGACAGTTCACAACACACACACAAAATGGCTAACTTGGTCCAACATATTACTGCAATTATGTGACAATCCCCATGACCAGCAAAAACTTTATAGGATACTTTTCTGATATCTTTAAGATGGATCATGCTTTACTGGTTTAAATGTATTATAAGACTTTTAAGTAATTTTGGAGAAGTTTGTGTGAAGTTTGGAGGAGAATGTGTAAACCTTATTCCCTGACACTGTCTGTATTATTTTCAAGAAAGTTACATGAAAGAGTTCATATGCGATGGTATCCCTTATGCTGACGGAATAACATATGTACATGTATATGGTGGGCTGCCAAAAGAAACTCTTGCCAAATTTATTTCATGGGAAAACAATGCACCCTAATTTGCAATATATAGTACAAAAGTAAGTCTCTTATCTTCAAATGGACCTGCAATTTAAACTTACACACCACTAAAAATTTTCAAGGTCATTAAAAATTTCTATCTCTTGTTTGGATGCGATGCTCATATCTTGTTATGGTAGTTTTATACTTACTTCTTCAGGAAAGCAGCAAGTGCTTTTGTATATTCATGAGGATCCACATCCTTAACTGAGATACCCATGGCTGAAAAAAATAAAGAGTTGTAATGCACTTCTACTGTCATGAAGTTTAATTTTGATCACAGGAAACTACAGCTCACAGTGAATGATACATTAAGCCTTTTGTAGTCAGGTCATATGGCTTTTCCACATTTTGCATGAAGATAATATCCTTGGATATGTTGATATTTATTATACTTCACATGAATTTCCTTAATTTTGACTGGTTAACCGTAAGGGTGGTGTTTTGGTACACCATCCCTCTGATGAGTATAGCAACCATCTGTCGAGTATACTGCCCACTCTAACTGTACAGAGACTTCATTGAGGTAACTTGAATTGTAATACAGTCAAGATGTTCAGTATAATATAACATATACTGCCTTTAATTTCCGATGGTATACTTGATTACAATATAACTCTTGACTATTGTCTTGGGTAATATTCATCCTTCGTGTTGTAATTACATGTAAGTATACCATCCTCCAGGCAGTATGTGTATAATATGACCACCTCTTGTTAATATGATCAATACAAATTTGTGGGTGTGTGCAATGGAGACTGTCAGTTATCATACAATAATTTATTTTCACAATCATAATACATGTATATTCATCGGTAATTTGTATGAGTTTTCTTTGATCTTTTTAGGCAAATATTTTTAGTACTTGTTATTGCAGCAATACAAAAAAACATTGGAAAAAGTAGGCCATGCCTACTTTGTTGGTAAGCACATCAATGTAAATGAAAAAATATACATCTACAATCATGATTAAGTCAGGAACAAAACAAACATCAAGAACATTACACATCCCAATGAACAATACAGCTTTCATATGTATGAAAAATAGTAATGGTGGATTACATGATACCCCGCCACGTTTCACAAAATTTCTCAGTAAAAAGGGGCATAACTCCAGGACAATGTGTACCAATGAACCCAAAATTATACTTGGCCTGTGTTTTGTGGTAAACAATTTACATACCAAGTTTGAAGACATTTTGTTATTTCATTCACAATTTATGAGTACGAAACCCTAAATTTTGCAAAATTTCAAAGTTTCAAGGGGCATAACTCCGGAACCCCTTGGACCTCTGAACCAAAAATTGAACTTTACCTGAGTTTTGTGGTAAAAAACTTACATACCAAGTTTGAAGACCTTACATTATTTAGTTCACAAGTTATCAGTCGGAAACCCTAAAATTCGGAAAATTTCAAAGTTTCAAGGGGCATAACTCCAGAACCCCTTGGACCTCTGAACCAAATATTCAACTTGACCTGAGTTTTGTGGTAAACATCTTGCATACCAAGTTTGAAGACCTTGCGTAATTTCGTTCACAAGTTATCAGTCGGAAACCCTTAAATTCGCAAAAATTTAAAAGTTTCAAGGGGCATAACTCCAGAACCCCTTGGACCTCTGAACCAAAAATGGAACTTGACCTGAGTGTTGTAGTAAACAAGTTACATACCAAGTTTGAAGACCTTGTGTTATTTCCTTCACAAGTCGGAAACCCTAAAATTCGCAAAATTTCAAAGTTTCAAGGAGTACAACTCTGGAACCCTTGGACCTCTGACCCCAAAATCGAACTTGACCTGAGTTTTGTGGTAAACAACTTGCATACCAAGTTTGAAGATCTTGTGATATTTCGTTCACAAGTTATCAGTCAGAAACCTTCGGGGGACGGATGGACGGACAGACGGACGGACACACGACTTGGGTATCACATAATACCACGCCACTTCGTGTGGCAGGATATATCGTATTTGACCCAATAAGCGCCCAGGGCGTTTAGAAAATTCAAAAACGGGGGCGCTTAATTGAATAGGCAAAACCGGAATTTATGCATGTCCGCTACCATCATTGTTGTCAAGTTGTATAATATGTCCTCAACTTCCAGTTGTTAAAATCTTGGTGAACGAGAAAGTAATATCAATCACGCGAATTCGGCATAAACTAGAAGTGGGAGCAGTCGCAAACGACAGCTAATCCCCTCGCCTGCTATTAAGAAATAATAACCCTTATATAATCTAAAGATGTAAAGATGAATGTCGAAGGTACATCCACTGAACAGTAAGAACATTATGTGTAACGTGTAGTATCTCAGATATAAACATTAATGGAAACTTTAACCAAAGTCAGTCAAGTGTAAAATGTAGGTCAAAGTGACCCAATTATCATCTGAAGCTGCAAGACTCTCGAAAGACGCATCCACTGATCACAGAAGATTGATGTAACAAATAGGGTATCTCATACATGAACATTAATGCAAACTTTATCCCAAGTCATTGAAGAATAAAATGTAGGTCAGAGTGACCCAATTATCATCTGAAGCAACATTACTCTCCAAAATACATCAACTAACCAAAGATGGTTGATGTCCCACATGTAGATTCTCAGATATGAACCTTAATGCAAACTTTAACCTAAGTAATTGAAGCATAAAATGTAGGTCAAAATGACCCAAGACACATCAACTGACCAAGAATAATTGATGTGCAACATGTAGTTTCTCAGATATGAACATTAACAAAAACTTAAACTGGAGTCATCGAAGCATAAAATATAGGTCAGAGTGACCCAATCATCATTCGAAGCAGCATGACTCTCCAAGACGCATCTACTGACCAAAGATGATTGATGTGCCACATGTAGTTTCTCAGATATGAACCTTAACGCAAATTTTAACCGGAGTCACTGAAGCATAACATGTAGGTTAGAGTGACCCAATCATCATCCGAAGCAGCATGACTCTCCAAGACGCATCTACTGACCAAAGATGATTGATGTGCCACATGCAGTTTCTCAGATATGAACCTTAACACAAACTTTAACCTGAGTCATTGAAGTATGAAATGTAGATCAGCTTGACCCAATTATCATCTGAAGCAGCATCACTCTCCAAGACACATCTACTGACAAAAATTGATTGATGTGCCACCTGTAGTTTCTCAGATATGAACCTCAACGCAAAATTTAACCTGAGTCATTGAAGCATGAAATGTAGGTCAGAGTGACCCAATTATCATCCGAAGCAGCATCACTCTCCAAGACGCATCTACTGACCAAAGATGATTGATGTGCCACATGTAGTTCCTCAGATATGAACCTTAACGCAAACTTTAACCTGTGTCATTGAAGCATGAAATGTAGGTCAGAGTGACCAAATCATCATCCGAAGCAGCATCGTTCTGCAAGACACATCCACTGACCAAATATGATTGATGTGCCACATTTGATTCTCAGATATGAACCTTAACACAAACTTTAACCCGATTCATTTAAGCATGAAATATAGGTCAGAGTGACCAAATTATCATCCAAACAGCATCACTCACCAAGACGCATCTACTGACCAAAGATGATTGATGTGCCACATGTAGTTTCTCAGATATTACCCTCCAAGCAAAATTTAACCTGAGTCATTGAAGCATGACATGTAGATCAGAGTGACCAAATTATCATCTGAAGCAGCATCACTCTCCCAGACGCATCTACTGACCAAAGATGATTGTTGTGCCACATGTAGTTCCTCAGATATGAACCTTAACACAAACTTTAACCTGAGGTGGGACGAACGGACGGACAGACGGACGGACGAAAGGACGGGCGAGATGCTATATCCCCTCCCCAACTTCGTTGGGCGAGGGGATAATAAAAATAGCAATGGTGCATTACATGATACCCCGCCACGTTTCAAAAAATTTCTAAATTAAAAGGGGCATAACTCCAGATCTATGTGTACCGCTGAACCTTAAATTATACTTGACTTGGGTTTTGTGGTAAACAATTTACATACAAATATTTTACGAAAGGATATGGAGTAAATGAACATGAGACCATAACACATATGTTAAATCCAACTTCAATAATTTTAATGAGCTGTATGGACATTTCGGAAATTGATTCCTCATCAGCAGCACTAGAACCCAAACAAAGGAAATCCATAACTTCAAAAAATGTTTAAAATGCATAAAATCAAATGAAATCAGAATAAAGTTTGAAGACAGTATGATATTTCATTCGCAAGTTACGAGCACGAAACCCTAAAATTTTCAAAATTTCAAAGTTTCAAGGGGCATAACTCCAGAGCCCCTTTTAACTCTGAACCCAAAATCAAAAATGATCTGAGTTTTGTGGAAACAACTTACATACTAAGTTTGGAGACCTTGTGTTATTTCGTTCATAAGTTATCAGTCAAAAACCCTAAAATTCGCAAAATTTGAAAGTTTCAAGGGGCATAACTCCAGAATCCCTTGGACCTCTGAAACCAAAATTGAACTTGACCTGAGTTTTGTGGTAAAAAACTAACATACCAAGTTTGAAGACCTTGTGATTACTGCTATTTCTTTCACTGTTATCAGTCTGAAACCCTAAAATTACCAAAATTTCAAAATTTCAAGGGGCATAACTCCAGAACCCCTTGGACCTCTGAACCCAATATCGAACCTGACCTGAGTTTTGTGGTAAACAACTTACAAACCAAGTTTGAAGACCTTGCATTATTTCGTTCACAAGTTAGTAGTGGTGTAACAATACACCGGTATATCAATATATCACGATATTTTTGATCAAGCTAGGTATACCGACAGGCATCCAGTGTATTGATACGTATCGTTTTCTGATTTCTGCTAAAATTTCAGAATCTGTACTACTTAAATTCTTGAAATTTCATGATTTTGGTATGGAAAAGTCAGATAAAGGAACAATCAAATGTATTTAGCTACATGAAAATGAACACTCTTTTCTCACTAAAGAATGTTTTACTATTTTATGACATTAAATAGATAAAAAACTAGAAGTGGGAGCAGTCGCAAACGACAGCTAATCCCCTCGCCCGCTGTTAAGAAATAATAACCTTTATATAATCTAAAGATGTAAAGATGAACATCGTAGGTACATCCACTGAACGGTAAGATCATTGTGTGTAACGTGTAGTATCTCAGATATAAACATTAATGGAAACTTTTAACCAAAGTCAGTCAAGTGTAAAATGTAGGTCAAAATAACCCAATTATCATCTGAAGCTGCAAGACTCTCGAAGACGCATCCACAGACCACAGATGATTGATGTAACACATAGGGTTACCTCATACATGAACATTAATGCAAACTTTAACCCAAGTCATTGAAGCATAAAATGTAGGTCAGAGTAACCCAATTATCATCTGAAGCAACATCACTCTCCAAAATACATCAACTAACCAAAGATGGTTGATGTGCCACATGTAGATTCTCAGATATGAACCTTAACGCAATTTTTAAACTGAGTCATTGAAGCATAAAATGTAGGTCAAAGTGACCCAATTATCATCTGAAGCAGCATCACTCTCCAAGATACATCCACTGACCAAGAATGATTGATGTGCCACATGTAGTTTCTCAGATATGAACATTAACACAAACTTTAACCGGAGTCATTGAAGCATAAAATGTAGGTCAGTGTGACCCAATCATCATTCGAAGCAGCATGACTCTACAAGAAGCATCTACTGACCAAAGATGATTGATGTGCCACATGTAGTTTTCTCAGATATGAACCTTAACACAAACTTTAACCAGAGTCACTGAAGCATAAAATGTAGGTCAGAGTAACCAATTATCTTCTAAATCAGTATCACTCTCCAAGACGCATCCACTGACCAAAAATGATTGATGTGCCACATGTAGATTCTCAGATATGAACCTTAACGCAAACTTTAACC
>MJUU01053004.1:86092-100649 GCA_002080025.1 Modiolus philippinarum | reverse complement strand
AGTCATTGAAGCATGAAATGTAGGTCAGAGTGACCCAATTATCATCCGAAGCAGCATCACTCTCCAAGACGCATCTGCTGACCAAAGAAGATTGATGTGCCACATGTAGTTCCTCAGATATGAACCTTAACGCAAACTTTAACCTGAGGTGGGACGAACGGACGGACGGGCGAGATGCTATATCCCCTCCCCGACTTCATTGGGCGAGGGGATAATAAAAGATTTAAAATTGTAATCAAAATGAGAAATCGGAAGGAGATACGTATCAATACATATCATGATTACCTTGCCCAGTATCGATATATTATGATACAATATTTAATTGACGATACTCATCCCTACAGAAGTTATCGGTCTGAAACCCTAAAATTTGCAAAATTTCAAAGTTTCAAGGGGCATAACTCCAGAACCCCTTGGACCTCTGAACCCAAAATCGTTCTTGACCTGAGTTTTGTGGTATACAACTTACATACCAAGTTTGAAGACCTTGTGTTATTTGGTTCACAAGTAATCAGTAGGAAACCTTCAGGGGACGGACGGACGGACAGATAGATTGTCGGAAGGACACACGACTGAGAGTATCACATAATACCTCACCACTTCTTGTGGCAGGGTGTAAAAAGATATCGTTACTCAGAAGTGGTAGGAGGTATGTAAACATTTTGTTTAAAATTACGGCGATAAAATACCTGCTCAAAACTCGTACATGTACATGTATATCTTTGTAGTAAATTACAAATAGAACCTGGTAGGTATCAGGGTACTCTCCGACAAAACAGACTGCGACGGTGTAAAAATTTCTCCTTAAAGTCAAGCCCAGGCCTTTTTAAGGATTGTCAAGTCCAAGCCCTGCTCTATAAATGCAAAGCTCTCGAACAGCGACATTATCAGATTTTTGTAGCAATCTGATTTATTAGATGTGCTAAAACAGGGACATATAATTAAATTTAATTATATGTCTCTGGTTAAAACAACATGAATCGTAACATAAAATCCAATAAAATTAAACGACAAAATGTTTCTGATACTTATTAGAATATTGATCTATTTTTATACGGATAACAAAAATACCCTAGATTTTTTAATTGAAAACTATTAGCCAATGTTTGAGGCTATTACTTTGACACTCAATTTAAACGAAGCTCTCAATCAAATTACTGAAAATTATTTTTTATTTAAATAGAGAAAGGCCAGACGGACTTTTTCTCTAGGAAAAGGGCTACGCTGAGCACAGCATGATACGACCACAGCATGTCGACCACTGAAATTCAAACAGGTGTAGTTTGAAGCGAATGTGGACACAGTAAATAAGAGCTTGACACAATAAGATGGACACAGAAAGGAGCTTGACACAGTAATCAACTGGACACAAACTAGGTAGAAAAATCAACTTGTTTGATCACTTATGGATAAATAAAAAACAGAAATTCTTGACAAAAATTTTAGACACTTTGACCCCTTGTAGCTCAAAAAAAAGTAAGAGCTACGCAAAATCTGCTGACATACTACTGAAAGCTTATATCAACAGGAATTCAATGAAAAAAATCCCATCAAAATCCGATGAAAAATAAAGATTTCACATATTCAGAAAATTTGCAATTTTGGCCCCTTTGACCCCTTGTAGCTCGGAAATGGTAAGAGCTACGCAAAATCTGTTGCATACTTCTGAAAGCTTATATCAAGAGGAATTCAAAAAAAAAAAATCGCATCAAAATCCGATGAAAAATAAAAATTTCAGGTAATCCGCAAATTTGCAATTTTGGCCCCATTCGGCCCCTCATAGCTGGGAAAGGAAACAAGTTACCAAAAATATAATAGCTGAGTGCTGTATTAATTTTTCATAAGGAACCTAATGAAAAAAATTGCATCAAAATCGGACAAAAAATGAAAAAAATAGATTTTTGAGATTTCTCCCTTTTTGGACCCATTTATCTCATTAACAGTACACGTGACATGAAATCCGTTGGCATACTTACGATTAGAAATTTCCTTAGGATCACACTGAAAGAAACCCCATCAAAATCCGATAAATAATAAATATTCTACAGCCCAATATATGAAAACACCTAATTTGGCCCTTTTTGGGGGTCACAATACCCAAAACCAATCCCAACCTTCCTTTCATGACAAGGAACATTATGTTAAAATTTCATCAGGATTGATCAACTAGAACTGAAGTTATCGCACGGAAACGAAGAGTCGACAGACGCCGACGCCGCCAGTATCATACCAATATACGACCTCAAAAATTATTTTGCAGTCGTATAAAAAGCGAGTCCGATGCGTCCCACTGCACTGCCCCGGGCGTCGGACTAACAGATTTTTACACCCCTGCAGACTGCTGCAGGTGCACTTCAGGTCAAGTTGAAGATGAATTCCAATGCACATTTAACATTAGGAAATGATCTCTTCTCACATGTGTTTTCAGTAAGTTCAAATTTTAACATTTTAAATGACAATGACAAAATAAATTGGATTTTAAATTGTGAAGATCCTAAAATACTTATAGCTATGTGTATTTTTCTTTTGAAAGCTGGTATCTGAACACTCAGTGTGCAATAATTAGCATGATTCCCTTTTTCTCTAGCCAATATTATATATGTTTTATTTTAGGGTCCCTGTTTGCACTACACTAAGTACAGTCTGTGCCAAAAACTTTTTCACTCACTAGCCCGAAGGGGCTAGTAAGGTCCCATGTTGTACTAGCCCCTATAGAAGATTCTTTGTTAAACAAGAATATGTGTCTAACGGACACAATGCCCCGCCTCACAGCTGTTTTGAACAATGGTATATCCCCCCCCCCTTTTTCCAAGATCAGTGAAGCATGAGGTTGATTGTATTAGTAAATATTTTGAATATTTTGTTTACTTATATCCTAATGTTTATCTGTATAAAGTGTCACGATAAAAGCATACATTCTTCACACAAAAAAAACTTCAACCTAAGAGTAAACCTCATACTACCCCCATTTTTTCCATGATCATTGAAGCATGAAGTTAGTAGCATGGATAAATTTCTATTATGAATTTTGTTTATTAGATGCTAATGTGTATCTTTATAAAGTTTAATAGTAATAGCATACATCCTTCACATATAAACAAGATGTGTTTTGTGAAACACTTATGCCCCAAAGTAGAAGTAAAGAAGAAACATTTAGCAACTTTGAACAATGAATGTCCTTCAGACAAGATAATTTGTAGAAATAAATTCTGGAATCAACAGAAAAGTTTAATCACATCAAATGATGATTGCAATTGGATGCAAACACAGAAGTCACCCAAATGAACCCCTCCAATCATTATCCAAGCATTATTAAGAAAACAATTTTCACCCCCCTTTTTTGGAACATTTATAGTCATCTCATTGTGTTCTGTCTATCAGTGTTATCAGTACTTTGATTACACCAGGGATCATCAATACTGGTTCCCCAAAAGTTGAGGAATACACAGAAGAGAAGAAATGAAATCATAGATATTTTTAGTAACATTCCTCATCATTGATATATATAATACATATATAACTAGAAAACACGAGGGGACTTTATAAACATAAGTGGATAATATAAATCGGATAATGGTTTTTATGAAATAAAAACGATACGCTAGGCTATGGAATAGCCTTGGATAGAAAATTGCGTGTTTATTCGACAAGGGTGTGGTGGCTCATGATGTATTTGTATATTCAAATCAATAATTTTTGTTATTTTTGTCATGTTGGATTCTACATGCACAATTGGACCATGTACAGCTCGCTGATCACTCTGAGGTAAAATCACAATTTTGTAAAATGGTAAAACTGGAGAAATTAAATGATGTTCTAGAGTATTTAATTCTTCATCAGGAGCTTTATCCATTTCTAAATTATTTATCATTGCTTGAGGAGGTATAGCCTCCTTACACACATAAGAGTTACACATTTTACACAAAATATGCTTCTCTCCTTTTAACATTTCTTTCAACCTCTCATCTTTTGCATTAAATTCTTTCTCGTCCGTGTACTTGGCTTCGAAACATAAACCTTTTACAACACACACAAATAAACACCGGTAGCTCTTTATTCTTCCGCAAAAAAAACAATTCTATCTCTTTCCACCTTTCGTGCTCCATTGCCTAAGAATCTCCACAAACTACAATCACGCTTTGTTTTACAGTCTTTTATAGTATTTGTATATTATTGATTATTGCACAATATCTCATCTTTATTTATTAACTTCTGGTTTTAAATTTATACACTACTGTTCTTATTCTTTTTATCATATCTATATTTATAAATCTGGCTAAGCGATATTGCAATACCAATCCAATCATCCTCTACAAACCTGTTCCCGGTACCACCTATAGTAAATGTTTATAATACTTTTCAACTTCCACAAGGAAACAGAAAAATTAAACCCCGCCCCGTTTTATCAGGACGAAACTGGACGGCATTTTGATTTTCGAGAATCTGAAATTCCTATTGGTCAATAGTCTTCTGCGCAAGCGTACTCCTCACCTCCCCCCAAGAACTATCTATATAGCTAGGCTATTCCATAGCCTAGCTAAATACTTGTAAAACGAAAGAGAATAAATGAAGAAAATATGCTGAATGATTTAAAAAAATCTTTTTTACACAAAAATTATATAGATATCAAGCACATTTCATCATAAATGAGTTTAATTTCTATATATTAAATTAAACAAAATATAATTTCATTTTTCTGGTGAAATTTTACCGGACAGTCACATGCCAAGGTCAAGGTCATGAGGTCAAATATTCTGGTACCAACTGAAAGGTCTCTCCACAAGGGATACATATGTAAACTACGAAAGCCCTATCACCTACCATTCAAAAGATATACTCAATGTTAAAGTTTTTATGCAGTTGTTCACAGGCCAAGGTCAAGGTCACAAGGTCAACTATTCTAGTACCAATTGAAAGGTCTTGCCACAAGGAATGCACATGCAAAATATGAAAGCCGTATCACTTACCATTCAAAAGATATACTCAATGTTAAAGTTTATTATTTTTTTCAAAAAGTCCATCACAATGTCAAGGTCAAGGTCACGAGGTCCAAAATTTTGGTATCGTTTGAAAGGTCTTGCCACAAGGAATACACATGCAAAATATGAGAGCCCTATCACTTACAATTCAAAAGATATACCCAATGTTTAAGTTTTTTGTGGACAAACAGACAAACAGACAGACAGACCAAAAACTATATGTCCCCCGAATCTTCGATTCACTGGGGCATAAAAAGCTTCAACTTGAGGGAAAACCTCATACTACCCCCGTTTTTTTCATTATCATTGAAGCATGAAGTTGGTAGCATGGATGAATTTTTATCATGAAATTTATTTAATTAGACACTATTGTATTACATACATCCTACACAGAAAAAAAACTTCAACCTGTGGGTAAACCTCATACTATCACACTTTCTTCCCGTTATTAGTGAAGCATGAAGTTGGTTGTAAGGGTAAAATTTTATTATGATTTTTGATTAATTAGATTTTTATCTGTATTTATATAAAGTTTCATGATAATAGCATACATCCTTCACAGAAAAAAAAACTTCAACCTGTGGGTAAACCTGGCTTGGGACGGACGGACGGACGGACAAACGGACGGATGGACAGACCCGAACACTATATGCCCCCCTACTTTTGTAGGCGGGGCATAAAAAGTACAGTTTTAACTAGCCCTCCGGGCTAGTGACTTCAAATTTTTACTAGCCCGAGACTGATTTAACTAGTCTCGGGCGTAGGGCTAGTGGCTAAAGTCACAGACTGAAGTATGAGACTGTTATTATCTTGTTAATAATAACTATGGCACCGTCCCTTGATACTTGTTGTTGTGCTTACATGATCTGTGTAATTTTTGGGTTTCTGGGCAACTTGGGTAGCAGGAGTTTCGGCCATAGTGTAACCTTGTACTTGGTCCTTTCACACCATGAAGTTTTGGCCATCATGGCCATCGTATGCTAATATTACATGAATATATCTCACATGCATGTGTCTTATTGATGTAATTTTGCAGTTTGCTGTTATTCTAATTGGTTAATGTATTGTCTTTAATTTTGGTAACATTGGGTTTACGATCCTTGAAAACGTTAACATATATATACTATCCTATGAGAAAAGTCTAAAAAATATGTAGTCTTGGACCTGCAATATATGCCATTACTCAGTAAACTTTCATTCAAACCAACAATAAAGGGCTACGCTGAGCGCAGCATGATACGACCGCAGCATGTCGACCACTGAAATTTCAACAAAAGTAGTTTAAAGTGAATGTGGACACAGTAAAGAGCTTGACACAATAATTAGATGGACACAAAAAGAAGCTAGACACAGTTATTAGCTAGAAACAAAATAGGGAATAAATAAACCCTTTTGATTACTTACTGATAAAAAACCGTAAGAGCTATGCAAAATATGTACTATCAACTAAAACTTAACATCCATAGAAATTCAAAGAAAAAAAAAACATCGAAATCCCATGAAAAATAAAGATTTGACATATTTAGAAAAATTGCAATTTTGACCCCTTTGACCCCTTGTAGCTCAGAAACGGTAAGAGCTACTTCAAATCTGTTGACATTATACTGAAAGCTTAGATCAAGAGGAATCCAAAGAAAAAAATCCCAACGAAATCCGATGAAAAATAAAAATTCTACATAAACTGCAAATTCGCAATTTTGGCCCCGTTCGGCCCCTCATAGCTGGGAAAGGAAACAAGTTATCAAAAATCTAAAAACTCAGCACCTTATTAATTTTTCACAAGGAATCCATTGAAAAAAACTGCATCAAAATCGGACTAAAAATAAAAAATTTATTTTTTTAGAGATTTGCCCCTGTTGGGCCCCATTTATCTCGTAAGCGGTACATGCTACATGAAATCCGTTGGCATACCCCAGATTGGAAATTTTCTCAGGAGCACACTGAAACAAACCCCATCAAAATCCAATAAATAATAAAGATTCTACAGTCAAATATGTAAAAACATCAAATTTAACCCTTTTTGGCCCCTTTTTTAAAAACGGGTGGGGCCACAACAACCAAAACTTAGCCAAGCCTTCCTTTTGTGCCAAGGACCATTGTGTTAAAATTTCATAAGGATTGGTCAACTGAAACTTAAGTTATTGACCAAAAACAAAAGTGTCTACAGACGACAACGACGACAGCACCATACCATTATACGACCGCAAAAATTTTTGCGGTCGTATAAAAACATCAACATGATCAAAATAAATGAGGGCATCTTGTATTTATTTGATTTAAACCTATGACAGCGAGTTTTTGTCTGGGAAACTAGTTCAATTGGTATAGTAAATATATGTCACCGTCGATGTACACGAATGTCGATGCACTATAACCAAACTATCTCTAGCATAAGTATCTTATTTTATTTGATCAGATCTCCATTTGTGTGGAAATCAGTTCACAAAAAGGATTGGCTTTTTTATATCATTCAGATAGTTTTTATGGATTCATAACACTCTTCTAGCACATACTCATGACAGGGCCGAAATGTCCCATGTCTGAAATTACACATGCCTGAAATTTCATATTGCCGAAGTGTTATAGGGCCGAAACCAGGGATCCGGGAATTTTCCCACCCCATTTCGGTCATTTTTGGCAGCGTAAAAAATGTGAATAAAATGGCGATTTAAGTTAGGTATTCAAAGCAAACGTTTGATTTTGGCACTACATTGTATATTTAATGACTGAGGTTAAGAAAGCACTTCATTCAGTTGATAATTCATGTTTATTAACTGAAGTGATGTCCAAATGTCAAAATTCAGTTGACCCTTTCTGAAAGTAAACCGGAAAAGACACCTCTGTTTTAACCTCAAACAAAATCGGAATCGGCTATGAATGCATTGCATTCAAATTAAAATTTTAAGGACTTCTTGGGGCACTAAGAAAATTCAGTGGGAAAAAAATATAATCTTATTTACAGTTATATTGGATTTTATCGATCTCCCAATTAATTTTACCTACACGCATGCGCGATCGGTGAGCAAGTAGAAATGAAAGTAGCGGTCGATAAAACATGTTGAAATTAATAATTCGTAAAGGTTCCAAAATTGGAACCAAAAATTTTTGAAATCTAACCAAGAGCAATATTAGTTTTGACAAAAATTCATCCAAAAAGCATGGTTTCTGACAAGAATTCAAAAAATTGCTTGTCTTTGACTCAGTTTGAGAGTATCAAGAAATTTACCAAAATTGGAATCCAAATTTTTGAAATCTAAGCATCGAAAATTTTTGTTTTCACTAAAATTCATTCAAAAAGCATTGTTGCTAACAAGAATTCCCAATGAAAGTTGCAGGAAATTTACAGAAATTGGAACCATAATTTTTATTCTTCAGTTTCAGAATTATGCTTAGTATGAAAAATTGCAAAAAATATTTGATTATATGCGAAAATTTCAAAAATTATTAGGTCTTGGACATTTTCAGGGAATTTACCACAGTTGGAACCGGAATAAAATCCTGAAAATTTATTGCCGTGGGAAAAAAAATTGATTGAAAAAAAACTAAGTCCAACAAACGGCAAAATACGGAAAAATTGGAATTTTTTTTTTCAAATATAAACTTGGGATTCAATAATGAAGTTGTACTGAATATTGTGTCAAAAATTCATTGATATTGAGCAAGATTTCAAAGTTATTGAAGTTCAATTTAAGTTTAACATTTTGGTTAACCAAATGTTGACGCCGACAACGGAATCTATGGTCGCTATGTCTCGCCTTCGCTACATTCGTCACAGGCGAGACAAAAAGGAAATATCATGTTGTTAAAAAATGTTGAAATTAAAAAGGAAATATCATGTTTGAAGTGAAATTACTTCTCAATTGCTTCCCTTGCCAATGTTTCAATTAACAACCATTTAACACATCATCAGAAGTGTAATTAATTCGTAATTGGCAATCAACAAAGGTGTGACAATCACCTGTTAATCCGATTACAGGTGATGACACGTTTATTTAATAATTACCTGTTGACATACCACATCTAATTTAATAAGTTTATTGGTGATCCAAGTCAAATTCTACATGCATCCTCTTGTAGAATGTCCAATTTTTCTACATACCTTTTTTTGAATGTCCGAAAGGTGGAAATTCAGTTCCGTCAAAAATTGAGAATTTCGGTCATGACCGCCAAAAAGTGGCATTTCCGGATCCCTGGCCAAAACGTCTCAAAATTGGCAACTTGCATTAAGTATGAGTAGGTTTATTCCTTATGGCACCGACCTTTGATACTTTCTGCAAGTTGTCCGTATTTCCTGAAGATTGTACTTTTTGTAGTAATTTTGGTTAAAACTGTGTGGCCTGCACTAAGTATAAGAAGGTATTTTCTACTTGTGGCACCACCCCTTGATACTTATTATTAGAGTAAACATGAGGAAAAACGGACAATGGGGAAATTCGGACATTATTACAAATATACCATTTGGAATAATTAGAATTAAAACAAGAGACTCTCAAGAGCCTGTATCGCTCACCTGGTCGATTAACATAGACACTTTATGTTGCAGCCCATATACATATTTTACGAAAGGATATGGAGTATATGAACACGAGACCATAACACATATGTTAACTCCAACAGCAACAATTTTAATGAGCTGTATGGCCATTTCGGAAATTTATTCCTCATCAGCAGCACTAGAACCCAAACAAAGGAAACCAATAATTTCAAAAAAGTTTAAAATGCACAAAACCAAAGGAAATAATCAGTAATAATGACAAAACTACGATGGAGGGAGTTAATCCTTCGGTTTTAGAATTTACATTAATTTAGATAATAGTAATTGAACAAAGTGTACACATGAGATATTATCTCATGTACAAGTACACCATATCTAAAAAAAAAATAAAGAGCATACATCTCTACCACTGGGAATTGTTTTACCAACTCCACATTGCAATAAAAGACAAACTCCAGTATTAAATATTTTACGAAAGGATATGGAGTAAATGAACATGTATATACATGTATATAATAAAACTATAGTTCCAATATGCCCAATTAGTTTAAGGGGAAAAGATGTCTGTTAGTGTTCCCCATGGGTTAAGTGTTAAAATATGTTCCCTGTTGGTAGCCATCTTGGATAAAGTGGGAACCTGAAATAAAAAACATTTTTCTTTTCAGGGGCCCACATAAAAACTATTTTGACAAGGTTTGATTCCATTGGCTCAGTAGTTTCAGAGGAGAAGATTTCCGATAAGGTCCAATGTAAAAACTATCTTCCCTGCTGACGTCCGTGTTGAATACAGCACGGACCTGAAAACAGCTTTTTTGTAAGGGACCACCAAAGGACTATTGTGGCCAAGTTTGGTGCCAATTGGCTCAGTAGTTTCAGAGAAGGAGATCTTTGAATGTGTTTTCCCATAGGGTTCAATGTTAAAACTATGTTTCCTGCTGGCGGCCATCTTGAATATTGCGCAGACCTGAAAAACAGCTTTTTTGTAAGGGACCACCAAAGGACTATTGTGGCCAAGTTTGGTGATAATTGGCTCAGTAGTTTCAGAGAAGAAGATCTTTGAATGTGTTTTCCCATAGGGTCCAATGTTAAAACTATGTTCCCTGCTTGCAGCCATCTTGGATATCGCGCAGACCTGAAAAACAGCTTTTTTGTAAGGGACCACCAAAAGACTATTGTGTCTAAGTTTGGTGCCAATTGGTTTAATAGTTTCAGAGGAGAAGATCTTTGAATGTGTTTTCCCATAGGTTCCAATGTTAAAACTATGTTTCCCGCTGGCAGCCATCTTGAATATTGCGCTGACCTGAAAAACAGCTTTCAAAGGACTATTGTGGCCAAGTTTGTTGCCAATTGGCTCAGTAGTTTCAGAGAAGAAGATCTTTGAATGTGTTTTCCCATAGGGTCCAATGTTTAAACTATGTTCCCCGCTGGCGGCCATCTTGAATATCGCGCAGACCTGAAAAACAGCTTTTTTGTAAGGGACCACCAAATGACTATTGTGGCCAAGTTTGGTGCCAATTGGCTCAGTAGTTTCAGAGAAAAAGATCTTTGAACATGTTTTCCCATAGGGTCCAATGTTAAAACTATGTTTCCCGCTGGCGGCCATCTTGGATATCGGGTGGACCTGAAAATTGCTTTTTTGTAAGGGAACATCCAAGGACTATTGTGGCCAAGTTTGGTTCCATTTGGCTCAGTAGTTTCAGAGGAGAAGATCTTTGAATGAAAAGTTTACGACGGACGGACGGACGGACGACAGAAGCAAAGTGATAGCAAAAGCTCACCCTGGCATTAGCCAGGTGAGCTAAAAAAGTACAAACAGTTAACGGTTCATCTTGTCGCACATAAATGAATTTACAATGCTATAGAAATTATTCCTTAAGTGTATGAATAAATATGGATTACCATTTGACATTTCCCTAGCTGGTATGTGAATAACATCTGTGCCTTTAGGTGCAAGAGTAAACCTTGCCTGGGAATCAAAAACAATTTCCAACCAGTAATAAGAAGACAGAAATGGTAAATTAGATACTAAAATTTATGATAAAAGGGACGATTTTTCTTTTCCCATAGTTAATTATCCACTTCTGGATGGCAATGTTTCATTAGCGCCATCATATGGTGTTTACATATTTCAACTTGTTCTATTTGCTCGAGTATGTAATAATGTTTGTGATTTTAATGAACGGAATCTTTTCAAAACTGAACAAGAGAAGGGGCAGTTGGAAACGACAGCTAATCCCCTCGCCCGTTTATTGAATGTTTGTCTAGTATTATAAGCACCAAAGGAAGTTGTACTATTCAAGATCTGGCGGATTACTAAAATCTTCTGAGCCAGTCATGCAAGAAATGTAGTGACCTTATTTCAATCAGGAGCCTCATACCTAAAGCATATGCATTTAATAATGAAAGATTAATCTTCTGCAAGTTGTAGTATCTAAAATCTAGACTGTAACACAAACTTTATCCTAAGTTACTCATGCACGAAATGTAGGTAAAACTGACCTAATTTTTATCTGGAGCTTTGTAACTTTACAAGATGCATCTACATACAAAATATTATTCTTCTACGAGTTGTAGTATCTAAAATCCAAGCTGTACCACAAACTTTAACCTAAGTCACTCATGCATGAAATGTAGGTCAAAGGAACTCAATTTTCATCTGGAGCTTCCTAACTTTACAAGACACCTCTACATACAAAATATTATTCCTCTACAAGTTGTAGTATCCCAGATCTGTACTCTTACAAAAACATTAACCTAAGTCATTCATGCATGAAATGTAGGTCAAAGTGACCTAATACTTATCTGGAGCTTCCTAACAACTACATATAAAATATTATTCTTCTACAAGTTGTAGTATCCTAGATCTGGACTCTTACAAAAACTTTAACCTAAGTCACTCATGCAGGAAATGTAGGTCAAACTGACCTAATTTTTATCTGGAGCTTCGTAACTTTACAAGACACATCTACATACAAAATATTATTCTTCTACAAGTTGTAGTATCCCAGATCTGGCCTCTTACAAAAACTTTAACCCAAGTCACTCATGCATGAAATATAGGTCAAAGTGACCTAATTTTTTCCTGGAGCTTTGTTACTTTCCAAGACGCATCTACATACAAAATATTATTCCTCTACAAGTTGTAGTATCCTAGATCTGTACTCTTACAAAAACTTTAACCTGAGTCACTCATGCATGAAATGAAGGTAAAAAAAACCTAATTTTTATCTGGAGCTTCGTAACTTTACAAGACGCATCAACATTTTGTACATACAAAATATTATTCCTCTACAAGTTGTAGTATCCCAGATCTGGACTCTTACAAACTCTTTAACCTGAGTCACTCATGCATGAAATGTAGGTCAAATCCACCTATTCTATATATCAACCTCAAGTACTCTTCAACATGCATCCATGGACAAAACATTGTCCACCTACGACTTGTTATTCAAAAGATATATGGTCTTAAGTTTGAACAGACGGACGGACGAATGGACGAACGGGTAAAACGCAATATCCCCTCCCCAACTTTGTTGGGCGAGGGGATCAAAACTATTACATAAGGGTTTTCATTATCATAAACTAGTTAAAACCTTTACTAAATTTTATCATCGATATAAAGATTTAGTTCATAAATACAATGCAACCTGTAAACTTCCAATCAAGGCTGGTATTTCACATCACTTATTTTACGGTAATGTTTTACACATACCTGTCAACTCACCCGATTTCTGCGGGTCAGACCAGATATTTTCACTTGTCACCCGATGAGATGTAGTAACCCGATTGGGTTGTTAAATAACCAGAGAATCGTAGTCATCACCCGTGTTCACCCAGATTTGATTTCTGGTAATGTTTCGTGTATTAATGTTTGTATTTACATTTCCGGTTGTGTTTTTTTACTCTATCGGTTTGGAATACTGACTGGCTATTGTTATAATTAAGCCGTTATGGAGTTTGATGAGCCGTTTTGAAGATAACTGCACGCATCGAGTGTACTGGGAAAGTCTTAAACTCAATGGAAAAGACCAATTTCTGGACCAGCAATGTCTTCAACAACCCCACAAAACGGAAAAGCTTTACAGGTGTAAGCAGTGGAAACTAGAGGCTCAGAGACTGAGCCTGTATCGCTCACCTGACAAAATGCTGAACAGCATAGTTTTCAATGTTTTGTGTGGTGGCCATGTTTTTTGTCGGATTGAAATGAAATGAGCAATCTTTGTAAAGGACTTTCCATACATCATTCCTATAGTTTGGATGAATTATCTTCATTGGTTTCAGAGGAGTTGATGAAAATGATGTTTTTCCCATAGGGTCCAATGTTAAAAATAAAATCCAAGCTGGCGGCCATGTTGTTTGTTGGATCAGAACAAAATGAGCAATCTTTGTATAGGACCTTCCATACATCATTCCTGTAAAGTTTGGTTGAATTTGCTTAAGTGGTTTCAGAGGAGTTGATGAAAATGTGAAAAGTTAACAGACGGACGGACGACGGACGCCAAGTGATGGCAACAGCTCACACTGACCCTTTGGGTCAGGTGAGCTAATAAAAGTATGAGTGGGGCATTGGGTAAAATCAAGCAACCTGGTAAATCAGACAGTGAACTTTTTTTATAGTTACGATTTTAGGTCAGAATTAAAAATTTACACATTATGCCCAGTTTTGGTCCAAGTAAAAATCTTACTTTAAACATATTTTATTAATCAACTCTATAATTCCAGTAACATCATATACATGTACATGAACAAAAATTAAAAGAAGATTAATAGGATCCGGAAACAAGATGAAATATCTTATATTAATCCGTATCCAAAAAATAATACATATCTGATTACAATTTATTTTTTGCTCAAGGTGTAGTTTTCCAATATGACATGAAATTTCATTACAAAAGATCAGACATACAAGTTATAGTGCAATATTTAAAGAATAGAAATAGGGATAAGATGTGTAAATGGGGCAAGTAAGTGCATAGGAAAATACGAAAAAAAAAATAAATAAATAAATAAAATAAAATAAATAAATACTTAAATAAATAAATAACAGCTAAATAAATAAATAGGTAATAGTTAATAATCAAAA
>MJUU01053004.1:46860-81344 GCA_002080025.1 Modiolus philippinarum | reverse complement strand
TAAAAAAAACCCGCATAATGGGATGGGTGGGTGGGTAAAAACAATACAAATGTTGATCGACGCTTCAACAAAATTTGAAATTCATGGTCGACGAGCGGATAAAATAATACATGTTGACACTGTGCATACCAATCTTGAAATGTAACGAAGAAAGGTGAGCACTAAACAGGTAAACATTTACCTGTAATAAAATACCTGTCCAATTAAATTAAACACAACAAAAATAAAAACAAGATTGTGGCCAATTAACGGAACGATAAATACTTGAAGAAAAAATATGGAAGCCAAGAAAAACAATTTCAAAAAGAAGAATAAATGTTTTTTAGTCATCTAACATTTTTATGTGCATAAAAATATCCAAATTATATATTTTATAATTAAATCGTTAATATTCATAATTCATTTATCAAAATTTATAAATGGAGAAAGAATTGATAATAATAATAATTAAATTAAAAATATTTATAAATGTTAATATCAGAGACATATAAACACAATTAAATGTCTCTGTTAATATTAATAAATGCATTATAAATATTTATAAATTAATTAAACTAATATTAAAAAATAAGAAAGAACTATAAATATTAATAAATAACATGAAAATATTGATTTATTTATATTTATGAATATTTTGTTAATATCTATAATTGATATATCATCACTATTCATAATTCAATTGTTAATATTTATAATTATTAATATTAATGAATGAATTCTAAATTTTAATCATTCGTCGAATTATAGAAATTTAAAATTTAATTATAAATATTAATAAATGAATTGCTAGATTTATCAGAGACATGATTAAATGTCTCTGGTTTTCATGATTTATGAATATTTATTATTTATATAAATATAGATAAATGAATTATAAATATTTACTATCAATGTCATCATAGACTGCTTTTATGATTGTTTTGATGGCATACCGTGAGCAAGAAAACAACAAAATATCTTGAAAAATTACTATAACTTAAACTTACGAATATCATTTTTGTCCCTTTTTCTAAAAACGATGCACATGACGCCATTTTTGATGCCAAAGACTATATTTTGTCATTCAGTTTTACGAATTAATCTTTATTTCAAAGAATGACAATGTTTTTATTGACTTTTTATTAAGTTTTGAACGATTTTACTTCATTCACTTTGACTTGGTCCAAATTGGAATTCTTTTGACCCCAAATTCGTACAGTTTGCACTAGCTTTTAATGTTTACGACATAACCCTCTGTTAGCTAACATTTCAACCTTTCATATGAGCCAATAAATATTCCATGAGGCCTTTGGGTCATTTAAACTTTTAAACTAAGCGACTTTTCTAATACTCACCGCTCTGCTACTACTTTCATTGAGGTTCTCATTGGGGTCTGATCTCGGATCCCGCTTTTCGTTTTGTGAAATTCCCGTGTCCCGCTTATTTTTTTCTGGTTTTCCCGTATCACGCTTATTCATATTTATTTTAGAAACGTTTCTGTATATATATTCGGGTATGGTATTTGATTGTGTAGGCCAAGTAATTAGAAGTTAACGGCGCTCATCAGAATTCCAAAGAGAAGGCTTTTGAATGTATAAATTTGCATTTGAGTTATACCTAGCTGTCAATCATTTTTGACAAAACTCATACACGATGAACATAATCAGTGTAAACAATATTTTCCCTAAAAAAGACACATATATAACAAAATTATATAATAATGAATGGAATTGGAAAACAAGTGATACACCACTTTTACAAATTCCTCTCCATTGCAAAAAAAAAAAAAAAAAANGGGGGGGGGGCAGGAGGGGGTCTGATCCCGGAATCCCGACTTTATTTTTTCGAAATCCCGAAATCCCGAACTACAAAGAAACTTAAAGACTGATGAAATCCCGATTCCCGGTGAATAAATTTCCCGAAATCCCGGGCTTAAATCATAAAAATCCCGAAATCCCGGGCTTAAAAACATCCAATACCGACATCCCGAAAAAGGTCCTGCCCCCCCCCCCATATTAAACAATAAATAAAAACGTAACGAAAATTTATTGTAAAAATTAGTTGTATTGTGGACAGCAAAATAGAAAATGTTCCACGGTGTTTCAATTTGCCCACAAGAACAAAGAGGGTCATCAACTAAGTTTTTATTATATTAAATGATACTTCAGAACTCTGCTCTCGGTTCGAAGTCGCGTAAGTAAAATTTGACCATACCCTCTACCACAGCAGCAATATTTTGGAACAATTTTGCTATATTTCAAAAACTTTTTAAAGAGTACAATGAAGAGTTTCTTAAGCTCGTTCCAAAGCCGAATAGTAGTCGGAAGGAAACTATTTGCATATAAACTTGTCCAAACAGGTATATAAGGTAAATTTTCTGCATTACGAGTCCTATAGTGATGAATTTGAACGAAATTATATGGCACTAAGTTGGATAAGTTGGATAAGTTGGAATATTATCATTAACCATCTGATTGAAAGTTAAGTACCAGTTGGTGATTTTTCCTCATGTCCCTTATTGTCTCCCAACCCGATTCTTTTAATAAGATATCTAAACTCGTTAGCTTTGTTGCTCCAGAAACTTTTCGAGCTGCATCATAATTAATTTTTTCAAGCTTCATCTTTTAGATACTCAAAGCAATTGTCCCAGACTACGTCTGCATATTTTAATATAGGTCGGACGTATGCAAAGTGCATTGTTCGAGAGGTTTTCTACCCAACTTAAATTTTAGCTTTCTTATCATATTAAGACGCGAAGAAGGTTTTTTAATATGTTATTATTGTGGAGGTTCCAGCTACCTTTAGAAGAAAATATCAATCCGAGATGTTTATATGTGATTCAACATTTTCAATAATGTTACCATCCATAGATAGAGGGGGTGATAATCAACATCTTTTATGAGCATAATTGCGAAGTCGGCCACCCTGAAGCAAGAATACAAAGTTTCATTGTCTGTGTCAGACACAATTCCGTTTCGTTAAGTTGTCTTGGGAAACAAGATCTTCGAATGAATATTTGTGACAGATGAACAACTGACAGACAAAAATGAAAAAAAAACTCAAAATGCGCTAAAGACCGTTTCATCTATTAATAGGATACGACGGATTCAGACTGAACGCAATAACACCCAAATAACTCTTATCAGCAATGAGTATTAAAATATTTCTAGTTTGAAAGAAACTTGTTGATCTTAGTTCTATGTAATTTGTAAGTCTGATCTGTACGGGTTCATATAAAGGCTATGTATGACTGGTTATTGATGATCGCATTTTCGGCCATTTCATGGTATTCCTGTTTCATCACTTTCATCGTACGAGTGATGTCATATTTAATTCAGTTGTATTGTAAACATTCTAAACCAAACACGTCTGAAAGATTGTAACATTATAAAAGAATCCTTCAAGATACCTCTTGATCCTTCAAGATACCTCTTGATCTTTGATCTTCGACTGGATCCTTGGTAGTGGGTTCGACCCCAATGAGACCCTCTTCATTAAAAACCACTAAAAACCACTAAAAACCATTTCAGTATGATACGTGCGCTAGAACCTTTATTCTGTGTTTAGCCTCGTTGAAAACACTTTGTATGCTTGCAGTTGTATACTGTAATGGTGTAAATTTTCATGATTTAGATGAGCATATTCGTATAGCCATCTGTCCTCGAGCATCTGTCCATAGTCATTTTATATAGTTTTAACTGTTAAGTTGAAGTATTACAGTATCAGGTTTCCACTGTATAGGTTGTTATTCCTTAGAATTGTCAAAATGTTTGATTAATGGGAAATTGGTGCTAACTTGGTGTTAGTTTGGTGCTGAATATGGGTCAGTTATATTAAAATTTTTGGTGCATAGTTGGTGCAAGATTGGTGTCACACAGTATATAAAGGCCTTGGTGTTTCAGAAGAGAGGTAGATTCATTTAGAGCAGTCATGTAGCGTATTCATGTAGAGAGTTTTTATGCCCCCGCCATAAGGTGATGGGGACATGAAGTTTTATCATGTTATGACATTTAAATTTACTTCTGACAATTGAATGAATTGGATTTATTTCTTTAATTTGCAAGATGTGGAACGATGTTGACAGGAACCAAAATATAAACTATGTTTTCAGATGTTTGAGTAATGTGAAGGGTGAATCGAGAACTTTCGTTATGTTGAGCGATTGCGATATTTTGATTTAAGGATTGTTATTCCTTTGATGAGCTTGCCTGAACAGGAAGCTGGATTTGATTGAGGAACTTGCCTTAACAGGAAGTTGCCGTGATATTTTGATTTAAGGATTGTTATTCCTTTGATGAGCTTGCCTTAACAGGAAGCTGGATTTTATTGAGGAACTTGCCGTGATATTTTGATTTGAGGAGTTGGTACTCCTTCGATATGATTTTGAATATTTGTTCCCTGAAAGTCTGAGTTTATTGGAATCCTGTGATCATCGTTTTGCTCCTGAAATTTGGATTACCACAATGTTTAAGTAAAGCTATTCTGTATTCTGTTTTAACACTTAGATTGTATACATACTGTTTATTCTTTTTGCTTTTGGATATTTTTGTAATTAACTGTAGAGTAGAACAACTTGCTTCATTTACAACCCAGTCTGGATGAAAAAGCAACTTGGCATCCGTCGTTCGGACCCCAGCCAAGAGCTTTGCTCATACTCGGCCGCCATGGCAATACCATAAAACTCGAACCAAGTATGATTTTGGGTTAGTTCTTGATACTTTGAAATTTTATTTTTTTTAGGTTTCTGGCCAATATTTTGTGAACAAAATTAGCGAGAAACTATCTTCAAACTTGATATGTATTTAAGTTGTCAAACTTGATATGTATTTAAGTTGTTCACAACAAACCTAAGATTAGGTAGCAAGATTTGGGGTTCAGAGGTCAAAGTGATTTTCCCCCTCGGAAACTGAACTATTACCGAAAATTTGAGATTTCAGAGATGTCTTAAAAATTGGTATGTAAATGGCTTATCTCTAAATTCAAAGTTGTATATACATTTCTAATAATTTCACAGGAGAGAGTGGTTTGAGTTATTTCACTCGGCAGGGTATTGTATAAGACATTTATGATTGGGAATTGCCACTGAGGTTAGAGAAGTAGTGTGGAAAGATTTTAAGATGTTTTTTCAAAAAGTCGTAAAGAGATATTTGATTTTAAGGTATATCAGGTATTTCTACGGCTCCAAGTTGCAGTTTCCCCTCAAAATGAGGAGAGATGAAATCTGACTTTTTATCTTCAGCATTTTTATAAGAAATCACATTTCTTCATATTATAATATCATCACAGTTATAATGTAACAGCTGATAAACACTGTATTGTTAAGACTGCCAAGAGCCTTGATTTGTTAATTTACGACAACTTCATTTGGTCCACACGTTATTATAGTGGAGATGGGGTCCCAGATGGACATGCCATCGACATCGGCAAACATTCTTGATTCATGTTAACACATGTCAGTCGAAGCTGTCTCCCTAAAAAAGGGAAAATTTCCGGTAGCAAATATATAAACCATGTGAAAGACACCAATAAATGACAATCCTACCTTCGGACAAACACAAAAGAAAGTAACTTTTGACTTTGGCGAACTTAGTTCAAGCAAACACCATTGTATACCGTTTAAGTTGTAAAACTACTATGTATTGTGTATATTGTGTATTATTTATGCATTTTATTTGAAGTAAAATAATACTAGAACATTTACTCAAATTCGAAAAATGTGTATGCTTAACAAAATCGTTTACTTTTATTTAACGCCTATGAAATATAATGTTTGTAGTGTATTATGTCTTGACAATTGATTGAATTACTTTTCATTAAATACATTCAAATGTTTAACTGTTATATTATTAGCTCAATGACTAGAAAGAGCAAACAGAACTACAAGATAAACACAATAGACATAACACCATATTCACACAAATTGATAACGTGCAAATTACATAGAAATATTCAATACAGCAGTTAGCCTTTTGATGTTATTGTATATCTCAAAGTCACAACCAACATATGGACGAAATGTTCCTATTCAAATAAGTGCCTCAGATAAAAATCAAATATAATCCTTTAAACTTTCGGAGACAACAAATATTGCGAGAATTATAGAAATGATTATTAGAATCACGAGTAACGCATTATGCACAGTGTGACAACGTTTTAATAAAGTGAAACTTCATTGTGACGTCTTCAAACTTTGTTGGTAACTGTGGTGTCTAGAGGGGAAGACGTTCTTTGTAGAAACAGAAAATATGTGCCGTCTTGTGAAATAGATACTATATAGGATGCTGGAACGAGACCACCAAATCAAAGCAAAGCGACCCGATGTATTCCCTTATGCAAGACAAAAATGGTAAGACACTTTTTGAATACAATATATATTTCTTTTTGAAGAAAATAAGTTTTGATGTAAAACCAAAAAGAAGACTGGCCATCTGAAATGAAACGTTGAAACACACATTAATAATCGCACAATTCTAATACGTTGGATGTTTATTTTCCTCAGTGTTTTAAAATGTTTGTATATTTATATATCTATTTTCAAAAACTATAACAGCACTAATAATAAGAATACTATATAATAATAACAAATACTAATTGATAAAATATGTCTCCACAGCAACCCTTGTCCTGAAACATTTTTTAAGTTTTTTTTGCAATAAATAAAAAAATCAAGAAAATCTACGGTTATCGGTTTTAGGGACATATACATGATTGAAGTTAAAACTTTAACATTATTGTCGTGAAATATTGGTCTCGGGAATATTTTTACTCGATTTACAGAAAATTGTCAAAAATACTTTAATGGTCTAAAAGTAAAGCGATGGGAATGATTTGTTTTGCTTCTGTTTTATTCTGTGTCGTGCCATTTTGTATGTTTTATTCTGTGTCGTGCCATTTTGTCTGTTTTATTCTGTGTCGTGCCATTTTGTACTAACAAATCTTGTTATCAATCTTTGTAGGGTACATGATCTAATTGAAAGAGCAAAGAGTAAGAGACAAGTAACACATGACAAAAAAGGACAAAAGAAAGGAAAATTGCCATTCATCTTTGGCGAACATACAAAACAGTAAGTTTTTGTTGCCATTCATCTTTAGCGAACATACAAAACAGTAAGTTTTTGAACTTTGAAGGATCGGCTATATCATAGAATTATTGGGAGTGTATATATAAAATCCGTAAAAGTATACTTGTAATAATTTCTACACCTGGGCGAGGTATAGCCAAGACTGGCTTCGTCAAATTTTTGTGTGGGCAATTTCCTTTTCGAATTATTGCATGAGAACTAAGCTATCTGCCTACCACAAAAATATGTATTATTCATGATTACAAAAACTAAGTAATGTAACAAATTATTCATATTATCATCAATCTTTAAAATCTAAAAAGGTGTATTTCTCTCTGTCTATTGGCCTTCACTGATTTATGTTTTAAACGGTTTTGTTTGTTGTTTCTGATAAAGCATATATGCAGAACAATAGAAAATTTATCTTCATAATCATATTTAGTTCAGACCTCATTTACTATATGGTTATGAAATTTTACTTTCTGACAGCCATTTTTATAATTGTTGAAAACACATTTTGTTAGGAACACATTTTCAATATTCATTTTTGATTGATTTGCATACTGGTTAGAAAATTTGACATAGGATTTAGAATTTCAATATTTATCAAGATAACAAAATAGCAAACGACTTCACATAATACCAGACATTGTATATTTACTTAATACTAACTTATCTTTACTTCTTAGGATTTGAAAGTAAAATAATAGTTTTCTTTTCATGACTAACCAAATTTCAATTGAGTGAAAATTTCATAATTTTATTTTATTATATTTCTTCTTATCTAATAAACGAACAGAATGACCGAAATCCCCTTTTATTTCTGCAGCATTGAATATATTGGATTTGCAACAATATTTGTATAAGCCCCATTGTTGCTTCCGCTCAGACATATAAATTTCACAAGCAATTTATTACAATCAGACGGTTCAATAAGTTAAATCAATAAATCGTGCGATAAAATTAAATTTTTATTCTAACCGTAACGACCGGAAAAGAATGGTATATTATGAAAGTCGTATGATGTGAAACTTTTACCGTTATTTCGGAAAATGACAGTTACAACAATAATGTCGGGAAAGTTATAGACAATAATGACTTGTGTAAACCCTCCTTTACGGAGGACCCCGATTAATGCTATTCCGGTGTTCCAACGGCGACATACAACACTTGGACAAGATTGGTAAGGATATTCTTTTTTTTTCCTTTTGAAAATGTCATTTGACTTCAGATCACGAAAGTATAGTTCATACGAAAATATAAATAATGTTTTGATTTGATCTACACTAATGAGACATAAGTTGTCGAAATGACCATATACAGAAACTATAAGTAACATCTATATTTTGTTACATGTATTGTATAGAGAAGCCACCGGAAAATGGAAGATCTTTAGAGCATGATATACAGTTCTCCTGGTTCTTTTTCAGTGACTTTAAATATCATGAAATGTTGGAATTCCATTATTTACATCTAATCTACGAGTCGAGTCCGAATTTTTAAAGACACCAACTATAACATCTACCACCATCAATGCATTACCAATAGCCCACAGCAAGTTCAGATTAGGATTTTGTGTAAAAATGATTTTGACTTTCCGGGCTTAAAATAAGGTTTTGGTTATCAGTATAGATTCTAAAACGAGACCTAGTAGATTATGAAATTTCTCTCATCGACTAAATTTTCAGAGTGTTAAAAAGTGAGGCTGGCTTGAAAGTGTTTAATGGGCCTTGGGAAACGTCATAATTAACCTTTGTAGAATTACGGAGGTAAAGCACATAACATTTTGTCTGAAAAATTTATAAAAAATTGTTTCTTAAGATAATACAAATTTTCCAGACTTTTCAAAAATAAGACTAGGCACCCTTTGCAGTCCACAGGGATTAGGACATTCATGTACCAAGATAGTTCAGCTTTTAATGTGCTTTTGACCCTTTTTTATGTTATCCCCACGCTTTCGAATGAATGTTTTGGGAACTGATTGTCGTTGTCCCCGTCCAGTCGTCCGTCCCGAGGTTCGTTCGCATGTCCGTCCTTTCGTCTGCCTGTCCACTGCCCATCACGCTTTATTTTGACTTGAACTCCTCCACATATTTGAATTTAGGAATTTACGTTTGTTGTATAATTGTTTCATATATGCTGCAAATACGTGTGCAATAAGACTTCGGATTTTGGCCCCAAGATATCGATTTTGACTCATGTGGCATGTGACGCAAACCCCCTTTATCTTTGGATTTAAAGATAATTGTTCCATATAGTCTGTAGATGCGCAATAAGCACGAAGCTTTCGGAATGTTGACTCTGTTCTAACTTGTTTAAATTAATTTTTTACTTGAAATTTTATCGTATAATTTTATATTTTGGCAAGTAGTTGAAAAAGAACAACAAAATTTTAAATACTAAAAATCTTAAAAAGTTTTTCAAAATTTTGGTAAATATCCTCAAAGTCTCAAAGACCACTTTTTTAAATCTACCCAGCAGCCAAAATTTTAGAATTTGTGTCGAGTCACAATTTGAATTTCAAAAATATTTGATTCCATTATGTTGATGAATTTTGTGAACGTCTCAAAAACTACCTGAATTTTCATTGTTTCTATATATGGGTACACACTGAAGTGTTAAAAAGTGGTGTTAAGTTGTTAACCCCACGTGCTAAATCATAACAATTTGAAAGGGAAAACGCCATGCTGATTTATCGAATCAGAATCCTGTATATTCAGCCTACCAAATGATGGCAAAAACCTACTAAAATTTGTGATTGGCCACCAAAACTCAATTGTCGGTGTCCTGTTGGCCACTGAACTTTTGGGCAAAAAATGCTTAGTTTGTGCTAGCTTGGCCACCAAAGTTTACAATCGGCCAGTTAAATTTTATAGAGATGGTGGCCAAATGGCGATTTTGAATCAAATCTTACTTTGAGGGCTGATATTTACAATCATAAAATAATACTTTTAGAGATTTGTTTCTATTAGAATAAACTTTTTTTTTTCTGATTGAATTTCAAAAATATTTGATTCAAGTTTTTGTAAATTTCCTAGAGTCTTCGAGACCTCTTTTCTTTTATTTTACATTGAATTTTTTTTTCGATTAGGACCAACATTCAATTAGATTTCCAAAACATTCAATTCCAAACTGATATTTCCAGCTAGACTCACATCTTCCCGGATTTGACATTACCGATTCTGACATTACCCTGGATTGACCCACTGACAGTGTGACGGGTACTGTATATAGACCAGGACATGTTTACCCTTCCGGAGCACCTGATGTAACTCCTTTTGAGATTTCACACTGTTGGTGCTTTAGTTTTTATTGTTGTATTTGTAGTTTTGTTTTTTGTTTGTTTGTTTGTTTTCTTTTGTTTCTTTTGTTTTTGTTTTTTGTTGTTTTTTTGCTTTTTTGTTTTGTTTTTTGTTTTGTTTTGTTTTATTTGTTTGTTTGGGTTTTTTTTGTTTTTGTTTTTTTTTGTTGTTGTTGTACAGCGTCTTTGGTCTTCCGTCTTTTGGTGTTCTTGCTTTGGCCTGGTCTCTTGGCTTTGATTTATGTAATCTTGTTCTTTGTCCCTTCGATATTCTTCTGCCATTGTTTTGGTAACTACGTTAAAGAGTAAGAGACCTCTTATTTTTGGAATTCTATCTAGAATCCATACTTTTAGAATTTGTTTTGATTTGAAGAAATATTTTCATTGATCCGATTCCAAAAATATTTGATACCAATTTTGGTAAATTCCTGAAATTGTCAAACACCACGTATTTATTATTATTATTATTTTTATATACAAATATTGACCGAAAATTAGCGAAATTTTAGAAATTTCTTTCAGAATTTGTTTTGATTAGGATAGACATTTTACTAGTTAAGTTTCCAAAATGTTTGACTCAAGTTTTGGAATATTCTTTGAAAGTGTTAAAGACCACTCTCTTTTTTAAATTCATTGAAACTATAGACGAAAATTTGTTTCATTCACCAATTGAATTACCAAAATATTTGATTCCAAGTTTGGTAAAATTTCTGAAAATCGCAAAGACCACGGGGGGTGCTGGGACAACTGTCGTTTCCTACAGTCATTACTCTAGATTGCCAAAACCTTGATGGTAAAGGTTTTACGTTCAAAGTGCATGGAAAGCTGTCGTTTCCGATAACCTAATCTAGTTTTTTTTTTACATATTTTTTGTTGTTGTTCTTGTTGATTTTGTTTATGTGTGTAAGCGCACTTGCGTGTGTGTTATGTATTTTTGGAGATTTATTATTGTCTCTTTGCTCTTCAGTCCACTCTTCTATTCAATTTCTTATTATCAGTATCACCATGATAGCAACTATGATCCTTATCTTGACCTACTGGCCATCTCTTGCCGAAATTTTTAATAGTTTTTTAATTATTTGAAAAATAAACTGAAATGAAATGAGCATCTAAAGACAATTTTTGTTGTAAAAAAAAGTCCGATCATCTCAATGAGGTTCCGAGGAGTTTTCTTTTCTCCTAACTAAGCACATTTTGGTACAAGTACAAACGGGTAATCGTTAACCTCCTTTTCTCTCTTTTCTTTTGATGGGCTGAGAGTTTTGTTTTTGTTCATTTTTGCTAGTTTCTTTGTTATCCCGCACCTTTCTAAAGAAAATGCAGGAGATTGTTTTGGACCCGTCTGTCCGCTGCATCAGCCTTGTCAGTGGAACTCCTCGCTCATTTTTCGTTGAAGCTGGTAAATATAGGTGGCATATATGTGTTTCTTACTATTTGTAAATGTGCAATTAGGTTTTGACTTTCGTTCAAAGGTCCCAATCTTTGGACCAAAAATTGTCAAATTATAAAGAATATGCTTGTCAGTGGAACTCCTTCACAAGTTCTCGTTTTAGTTTATTTATAAATAGCAAATACTCATTTCATATATTTGGAGAAGCGCCATAAGCTTTCGGAATGTCATTTTATTTTTTTTCTATTTGTTTGGATACAAATAGTGACCGAAAATTAGCGAAATTTTACACTAGCCTTATGTGGTGTAATTTGACTGAAAATGATGATGAATGATCTGTAGATACACAATTAGCTATGAAAAATGTGTTTTAGGAATTAAAACATAGTGTGAATTTCCTTGAAGACTGAATGACCAACATTTTTAAAAAATTGTAGTTGTTTTGTTTAGTTTAGTTTAATTTTTAGCTCACCTTGCATTGGATCCTTTGGGGGAACACATTCAGAGATCTTCTCCTCTGGAATTGCTGAGCCAATTTGAACAAAACTTGGCCACAGTTATCCTTACGCGGTCCTCTGCAAAAACTATTTTTCAGGTCCTCGCTATATCCACGATGGACGCCAGCGGGGTACGTAGTTTTAATATTTGACCCGTTGGGAACACACATTCAAAGATGTTCTCCTTTGAAACTGCTGAGCCAGTTGGAACAAAACTTGGCAATAATAAGAAATGAAGCATGGAGTAAATGCAAATGAGACAAAGTCTCTACAAATACATAAAAAAAAGAAGAAAGAAAAAAAAAACAAGCAATGGACCAACGCTTTTATTGTTGTGTCCTTGGGTGGTCCCCTGCAAAAATTTTTTTTTAAGTCCGCGCTATCAAAATTCAACATTCGACCTTATGAGAAAACACGTTCAAAGATCTTCTCCCCTGAAACTGCTGAGCTATTTGGAACCGAACTTGGCTACAATAATCCTCTGGTGGTTTCCTGTATTAAAGGTGTTTTAAGGTCCATTAATGTTATATCGAAGATGACTGCCAGAGGGAACATAGTTTTAACATTGGACTGTATGGGAAATCACATTCAGAGATCTTCTCCTCTGAAATGCTGTGCAAATTAGAACTAAACTTTGCTACAAAAGTCCCTTGGTGGTTCCCTGCTAAAGGTGTTTTTCGGGTCCATATTATAACCAAGATGACCGCCAGCGGGGAACATGGCATTAATATTTGACCCTATGGTAAAACACATTTCTCCTCTAAAATTACTGAGCCAACAAAAACCAGAAATGACCACAATAGTCTTTGTGTGGCCCCTGCGAAAAGCTGTTTTTTTTAAGTCTGGACTAAATCCAAAGTGGCCTCCAGCGGGGAAAATAGTTTTGAAATTGGACCCCATAGGAAAGACATTCAAAGATTTTCTCCTCTGAAATTTGAGGAGTCAATTGGAACAAAACTTGGCGACAAAAGTCCTTCGGTGGTCCCAGCAAAAACAGATGTTTTTTTTTCAGGTCTGCACTTTATCCAAGGTGACTGCCAGCGGGGAACATAATTTTTAACATTCGACCTTATGTGAAAAAAAAATTCAAAAATCTCTTCCGAAACTTCTGATCCAGTTGAACCAAATATGGCAACAGTTGCCCTTGTCTGATCCCCAGCAAAGGAGGCATTTATCATTGGAACCATTGCTTATCCCTTTTCCTCTTTAAAATAGAACATATATGTTGGTAAAGGTTAAAGTTAGCGATACAGGGCATATTTTTTAAATATATATGGGTAGTTTTAAAGCTCAGAAAGTGATTTAAATAATAAGATCATACATATGCATTAATAAAAGACAGAAAGTAAGTAAGCACATTTTTTTTTCTTTCAGGAACAAATATCCAAGTTCAAAATGGCAGACAGAGAATCAAGTACGCTACAGGGTTATAGATTTTTCCCGAACCCCTAGAGATAGTCCCCCATTTCTCGTCACGAGATTGGATGATAGATACCACAATCCACATTCAAAACAAATTTTTCACATTAGAAGAATAAATAATAAGGTAAGATTAATGATACAGTTTGGTCTTAAATGCCGAGGACGGACTTACTTTAGACACACATTGGAATGTAAATTGATTCGAAAAAATGTATGCTGCGATCGAAGAGACTTCATCTAATTTGTTAAATATTTTTAGGCAGATGTATAGTTCGAGTTGGTTTGGAAAATTGTAGGGTGTTACTAAATTGTATATTTCTTTTGTTCACAGTGACATTAAACAAAATTCAAACAGCTATGTAAAATGTTATTTTATGAATATGGCATAAAGATATAACTTAAGGTCATGTAAAGGTCCATCATCTCATGCTGGAAATTTAGTATAAAATGTTTGGCATGTTCCCGAATAAACTGTCTGTGTTACTTCTTATAAATGACTGCCATGTTCATCGAAAAACTGTCTTTGTTCCTATCAGTGGTTGGCATTTACTGACTGTATGATCGTATCATTGACTGCCATAGTCTTTGATGAACAGTCTTACTCATTGTATCTGTTCCTATATCACTGACTGCCATATTCTTTGATAAACGGTTTGTGGAACTATAAATATTTGGCATTTACTGACTATGTCTGTTCCTGTTGGTATTTACTGATGTTTGTTCCTATCAGTGACTGCCATAGTCTTTGATGAACGGTCTGTGTTCCTATAATTAGTTGGCATTTACTGATGTTTGTTCCTATCATTGACTCCCATTGTCTTTGATGAACGGTCTGTGTTCCTATCAGTGGTTTGCATTTACTGGCCCTGTCTGTTCCTATGAATGATAGCCATGTTCTGTGTCTGTTCCTATCAGTGGTTGACATTTACTGACTGTTTGCTCCTTTAATTGACTGCGATAGTCTTTGATGAACGCTATGTGTTTCTATCAATGGTTGGCATTTACTGATGTTTGCTCCTATAATTGACTGCGATAGTCTTTGGTGAACGGCATGTGTTCCTATCAGTGGTTGGCACTTACTAACTGCTTCTATCAATGACTGCAATGTTCTTCGATAAACCATCTGTTTCTGCTCGTATCAGTTTTTTTTCATATACTGACTGTTTGCTCCTATCGTCGACTGCCATGTCCCTTTTAATAAACGGTTTATGTTCATATTCTGTGATGGCATTTACTGACTGTGTCTGTTCCTAACATGCCATGTTCTTAGATAAACGGTTTGTGCTCCTATCAGTTTTTGCTATGTTCTTAATGAAACAAAAACACAATATGAATCCCCCATTCAACAAATGTAGGAATGATTGGCATTTAATAACTGTTTGTTCCTATCAATGACTGCCACATTCTTTTGGTAAACGGTCTGTGTTCCCATCATTGATTGTCATTTCCTGACTGTTTGTTCCTATCAATTACTGCAATATTCATTTGGTAAACGGAATGTGTTCCCATCATTGATTGGCATTTACTGACTGTTTGTTCCTATCAATGACCGCCATGTTCTTTTCGTAAACGGTTTACATTACCATCATTGATTGGCATTTACTGACTGTATGTTCCTATCAATGACTGTCATATTCATTTGGTAAACGGTCTGTGTTCCCATCATTGATTGGCATTTACTGACTGTTTGTTGCTATCAATGACTGCCTTATCCATTTGGTAAACGGTCTGTGTTCCCATCATTGATTGGCATTTACTGACTGTTTGTTCCTATCAATGATTGCCATATTCATTTGGTAAACGGTCTGTGTTGCAATCATTGATTGGCATTTACTGACTGTTTGTTCCTATCAATGACTGTCATATTCATCTGGTAAACGGTCTGTGTTCCCATCATTGATTGGCATTTACTGACTGTTTGTTCTTATCAATGACTGCCATATTCTTTCGGTAAACGGTTTATATTCCCATCATTGATTGGCATTTACTGACTGTTTGTTCTTATCAATGACTGCCATATTCTTTTGGTAAACGGTTTATATTCCCATCATTGTTTGGTATTTACTGACTGTGTTTGTTCATATTAATGACTGTCATGTTCTCTTTTGAAAAAAAGTCTCTGTTCCAATCAGTTGTTTACATTTACTGACTGCGTCTGCTCCTATCAATGTGATAAATGGCCTGTGTTCCTGGCAATTACTGTGTCTGTTCAATGACTGACATGCTCTTTGATAAATTTCTGTGTTCATATAAGCGGATTTACATTTATTGACTGTATCTGTTCCAATGATGTCACGTCCTTTGTTAAACAGTCTGTGTTTGTTCCTTTAAATGGTTGCAATTTTGTTAATGAAACAAAACACACAATATGAATGCTTATGTACAACAAACGTGGCAACAGTCTGTTGTCCCAGTCACTATCAAAAGGTTCTTTCTGAAATATGAGAAATATTTAGGAGCAATCCCTTTTGTGATCTTTAATGGGGTTATGATGAAACCTTTATTCATAACAAAAAAATTACCACATTTGATTGGGTAAAACAACGGCAGTAGAATACCGAAGGAACAAAGTAAAGCCATGCATTTAACTGAATCCTATATCTTTCGCAGACCCTTCATGTCCTGCATGATTTTTTCTTCAGACTTTTCTGTAGCCACCATGATTCTCCCCGCATCGATTTCTCCGACAGTATGTCTAGTATGTTAAATTTAGTATAAAACTATAGGACATAGATTATTTTAGTTGGTTTTCCCACACGGGTAGAGTAAAAAGTCCAACAAAAGAAATAATTTAGATAAAAAAAAACCTTAGTAACAATACAAACTTGTGTCAATGGATTACAATATCTTTACTTTATTTTGTTTTTGGTAACTTTCTATTGTAATATTATGTTTTCATTATAAAATATCCGGTCGATCACCCAGATCTATTAAAATTCGAATTGGTTTTGACATGCAATAAGTATTTATGATTTTTATGATATAGGTGTCAAACATTTAATAACTATATTTGCCATCTACAATCACTTGTATGAAGGAATTTATTCTAAAATATTGTTTATTTTACTCAATTTGTGGTCTTTATATGAGAAAGTCTCAGCTGCATTCTATATCAACTAAATTAAAAGGCGAACCTTTTTAAAAGGCATAGAACGACACAAAGAACCGAAGTTCAAAAAATATTTTGAAAGGTTACAAAAACAAATTTAACAAAGCAAATATTGAACATCAACAGTAAGACTTGTACTGAGATTTAACAAGACATTTGGGTACGTGGAAATTGTCAAATTTAATTTTTTGCCCCAATGCAAAATAATTTAAGAGATAGTGGCGATAACCCCAAAAAAAATACTGAACAGTTTAAAGAAGCATTATCACTTTGCTGGGCGAAATTATTTCACTACCAGCCAATGAGAAAATAGTTTGTAGAACATGGAAGCAGTAAACCAAGTTTGAAAGCTTCATTTCTTGTGCTTAAATGAATGCTATTGCTTTAAAGTAGTCATCTTACTCATATCTATAGGATCTAAATAGAAAAGCAAAAATCAGCTAAGGACAGAGCTATATGCAAGAGGGGGATACCCCTCAGTTTTCAACAAAATTTTAAATTAGATATTGCATGTTTCAAAATGAAATCGACTTTTGGGTCAACACCGAAATACTGGCTACTAGGCTGATGAATACCATCGGGGCTAACAGTCCACGAGCAGATGCATCGACCCGGTGGTGATAAATAACAAAATGCCGAAGTTACTAGGAATTAAGACAACTTATATGTCTCTTCAGTGCAGATCAAATCAAAATAATTGGATATCCATAAACAGAAATATGCATAAAAGCTGAAAGAGAACATAAAATAAAGTATTGCTAATGAATTGCATGAATGAAATTAAATAAGGAAATGTACTTAAAGTAAGATGGAAAAGAATTCACATAAAAATACTTTTTGCTGAAAGTCATTGGGGATAGCAACAATGATTAAATCGATCCATTGTTTATGATAGTTAGTATATACGGATAACCAAACAAAACAAAGTCCCAAAAACATGAAAAAATATTGTTATACAACATTAGCAGTATGAGCACCTAAGGATATAGAGAATATCAACAGGTGCTCTGGAAGGGTGGGTATGCGTCAGTTGTCTTCTTACCCTTATTACAGGGGTAACTCAGTAATATGATGTCTCTTTGGATTTTATTAATCAGCTCAATGACCATTTGATTCACATATTATCTCCATTGACAAGACAAAATTGTCTAAAGTGGACAAAACTCAAACATAAGTTTAGTCACCGAAAAAATACCGAAGTTACTGTGAATTTTGCTTGCGCATTTCGATAATTTTTGCCTCTCCAGTGCAGATAAAATCAAAACAATTGGAAGTCCATTAACCGAAATACATGTGAAAACTGATAGAGAACAAGTAACCAATAAGTTCTAAATAGAAAAGCCAAAATCAGCTAAGGACAGAGCTATGCAAGAGGGAGATACTTCTTAGTTTTAAACAAAATGAAGCTATCAGTGTTCAGAAATAGCTTTTGTCTTTGCCCCATCCCATGCTCATTGTAAGAAATTAAAAGACAAATACTGTGTTTTGGAGACTAAAATAATTATAAGAATGTATGCGGAGGATGTGCACAGTAGGCAAATCTAGCTTATGGACTAAATTATCATTAACTCCACTGTATTACATACGCTAATCTTATCCAATATGAATATCAACCTTGGATTGAAATCGTGTATTTTGTTTGTTGGTTAAAAGGCAATGATAAGATTCGGGTTGTCAAGAAGGTTCAAGGGGATACCTATATAATGTTTAAAAAAATAAGCATAGAGAATTAAAGGTCATATGATCACTTTTTAATTGTACAATTTAAGATTTTTAAAGTAAGGTGTATGTAACAATAGTTATTGAAATATTAATATCATATTGTAATTATCGACAGTGTTTACATGAAAAGACCACTCATTCAGTAAATTGTAGATAGGCTTTGATTCATTATGTATTTATCAGAACCGAATTGGACCTGTGTTCGATATTTCTGAAAATTGTTCACATAAAGTAAGAGTATGTAAGTAAACTTTTATTTAATCATTGTTATTTCGTTAATGTTAGATTAAGGGTCACATTTTGCAATAGAATTATGAAACCCCTACACATTTGTAGTTTCTTTGTTAGTCACTTTTTAAAAATTTTAACCGGGTTTTCCATCGGAAAAAAAAACGGTTATTAAAATGGTGAAAATGGCGGGCGGGCTGGCGGCTGCCAAATTGGTATATCATTTGTCCGGAGCAAATCTCCTACATTTTAAGACATAGGAAGTTTTTATTTTGCATATCAATTGTACATATATCAATGGTGTGAATAGTACTTTGATTTGATTTTTGATAATTAATGTCAAAAATGTCAGTTGTTGAACTTGGTCATTTTATACGTCAAATTTTCAACAATAGGATACCCATTGTCCTGAGCAAATCTCCTACATTATAAGACATAGGAAGTTTTTATTTTGCAGATCAGTTGTACATATATCAAAGGTGTGCATGGTACTATGATTTTGATTTTGAATAATTTATGTCAAAACTATCAGATGTTCAACTTATTATTACTCCCCTTTGGGACGTCTCTTTGACACAATCCTCGTTTCCCTTCTTTTTTCTATTAGTCATTTTTAAGACAAATTTTTAACAATAGGGTACCCCATTTGACCTGAACGAATCTCCTGCCGTATTTTGGACAGGAAGTTTTTATTTTCCAGATCAGTTGTATATATATCAAAGGTGTGCATGGTACTTAATTTTGATTTTGAATAATCAATGTCAAAAATATCAGTTGTTGAATTTAGTCATGTTTACGTCAAATTTTTAACAATAGGGTACCCCCTTTGTCCAGAGCAAATCTCCTACAGTATTTAAGACAGGACGTTTTTATTTAGCAAATCAGTTGTATATATATTAAAAGTGTGCATTGTACTTTGATTTTGATTTTTGATAATTCATGCCAAAAAAAAATCAGCTGTTGAACTTAGTCATTTTTACATCAAATATTTACCAATAGGATACCCAATTTGTCCAGAGTAAATCTCCTACAGTATTTGAGACAGGAAGTTTTATTTTGCAGATCAGTTGTACATATATCAAAGGTGTGCATGATACTTTGGTTTTGATTTTTAATAATTAATGCCAAAAAAAAAAAAAAAAAAATCAGCTGTTGAACTTAGTAATTTTTACATCAAATATTTACCAATAGGGTGGCCAATATGTCCAGAGCAAATCCCCTACAGTATTTGAGACAGGAAGTTTTATTTTGCAGATCAGTTGTACATATATCAAAGGTGTGCATGGTACTTTGATTTTGATTTTTGATAATTTATGCTAAAAATATCAATTGTTGAACTTAGTCATTTTTGCATCAAATATGTACCAATAGGGTGCCCCATTTATCCAGAGCAAATCTCCTACAATATTTGAGTCAGAAAGCTTTATTTTGCAGATCAGTTTTTTCATCAAAGGTGTGCATGATACTTTGATTTTGATTTTTGATCATTAATGCCAAAATCACCAGTTGTTGAACTTAGTCAATTTTAGGTCAAATATTTACCAATAGGGTGCCCCATTTGTCCAGAACAAATCTCCTACAGTTTAATAGACAGGAAGTTCAATGCAGATCATTTATACCTGTATCAGAGATGTGCACAGTACTTTTATTTTCCTTTTTGATTGCAATTCATGTTGCTGAACTTTCAGAAATAAGCTACTTTGGTGGAAGACTTAAATTTGAAAATTAATGAAAATTAGTTCATTCAAAATATTCAGGGTCAACCAATGTGTAAGATATACTGTCCATGTAAAAGAAAACTCGGTTTGTTGTCACATTGACAGCTTTCCTCTTGTATATTGCTTGTGTCGATTGTTGAAATAAGTTCTCATAGCTTTAGACAATGAAGTATTGTTGGGCAGTCAGTATGATAGTTGGCTTGCTTGTGTCCAGTTTATGGGATTGTAAGCTGTACCAAAGACTTAAAAACTGGCACCTACTGCTTCTCCCATAGGCACATAGCATTTAGGGAGACCAAATTTAATTTTTTACCCATCTTAGTAGCTTTGAATCTTTTATCGACAGGAACAGAGTGGCTTTGATTTAAGAATAAATGTTGTTTGTTACTCACAGAAAAGGGTTTGTTTGCAAAAAAATCAAACATTTATGTTTTTGGGCGAAAAGTTGAATGATTGTCCAGCAGGTGCAAGCACCAATTATCCACCAAGCAATAAAGATACATCAGATATTCGAGTAAACGGCTTACTAAACTTGGTTTGGTATTTTGACAATGTTCTTTAAATCTTCACAATGGTACAGTACTACAGTTTCTTTGTATTGTATAGTCTTATGTCGGCATATTGTTGTCTTTTCAGTTACTGTTGCACTATCAATCATCAAAATGAATAGGTTTTGAAAAAAAGCTATCAAATAGTGACACCTTTTCACTCATTTGATATCTTTCTGAAATATGTATCACAATTATTGTAGGAAAGTTTCCAGCGAATATATAAATTAGTTGTGATTGCGTTACTCTGTCATCATTTACACTATCCAGTTGACTGCGGTCTTGTCACAGCTAGGAACAATCTTAAAATGTGCATTCTTGTGAAAATATATACTTCTATTGTCAAAGTCAATGTTTTACGTCCCGTATATTTTGTTTTTATAATCACATTTTGGGATTACCTGATATACACTCATATTAAGGTTTTATCTTATCTATTTAAGCGAATATGAAATTCGGTATTCAAAATTACCTTTTCACTTCTATCAATGGTTTTTCAGCCAGTATGCAATGTTCAAACGTGGAAGAATTATCCTGATGAAATGGAATCGAAAACCCTCAACAAAACCATTTATCATTCGTCATTTGAACAGAGAGTTCCAGACCAACGTGTTCTAATCAGAAGTAGAGACAAACATGTTCAAGCTGGATGTATAGGTAAGTTTGATACATCGGCACACGAATACCGAAGCAAAAATGAGGAAAGGGGAAATTCCAAAATCCAAAATCACGGCAACTTATATCCAACACAACTTTAGACAGCATGACAAAGACAAAACAAATAAACAAAAATGAACAAGAACTCCACAAAACTAAAGCAGTAGCAGTGTGAACACCTACAAAAACTGAGGTATCATCAGGTGCTCCGGAAGGGTAAGCATGAACTGCTCCACGCGTGGCACCCGTCACACTGCCAGTGAAAAGTCATGTTTTGTCAAAGTTGGTGTTTGTCAGTCCGGTAATAAACTCTGGATCTTCCCAAAGATGTCATGTTTTGTCAAAGTTGGTGTTTGTCAGTCCGGTAATAAACTCTGGATCTTCCCAAAGATATTTATTCTCATCTGTGATATAGAAACATTGTAACGATCTGTCAAATCATGGTGACGACCGTAAAACTTCTGTAGTGACAATTGCAACAGTGAAAGAACATACCTATGATGTACGTGTACAAGTTTTTGGAACAGTAATTTCGCTCTGTTGACAAAATCGCTGTACAAACTAAAGGCTCTGCATTGTTTGATGTAAATATCCACAGAAAAAATAAAGTATGAAGGCTGTATCATCAGTTTTCATGGAAAGGTAATAGTATTTTTAGTAGTTTTAGACCTCACTCCTTATTTGGCATTTGGGTAATCATGGTGAACCTCTCATATCTTAGCGGTTCTTGCATGAGTTCCGTTTCCTTTTCTAAAAGAAAAAGTAGTCGAAATTGGTTAAAGTTGTCGGTGCAATTTTTCCCTTCTCCTAGACTCAAAAACTCAGCAATGATACATCAATATTTGAGAAATTTTCTGTTTTCTGTATACCTATAGAAATTTTCAACAAAACAGTTCTGTGAATTAAAACAATCTTATTTTTAAGCCAAATAATTAAGGCCCTTACTGCACCTACTTCCTAACCCGATCAACTGGATTCGTATTGCTCTTTTTCCTGACTCTAAATATGGTGATAAACCATCAATTGCCATACGCATCCATGAAACTGGAATGTAAGATTCCATTATTGCAACGGTCAAGCAAGTGGCAAAAGTTTCATTTTGAATAGATGTAATTTTACACCCCAAGCCGACGTTTCGAAAGACTGCCTGCGGAGAAAGATACACATTTTACACATTGTTAATTTATTGACAGCAAACAACATAGAACGTGTATGCAGAATAACTGATTGACAGTAGTGTCTTCATAAGATTTTACATTTGATTGGTTGCATAATAATAAAACTATCCAATCAAATTTAAAATCTTCTCCGGGTCGCGCTTTCAATCAATTGATTTACATCCATCGCTGTCAATCAATTATCAACAATGTTTCTATACCTGCGGTCAGTATTTGCGAGCGTCGGCTTGGGGTGTGAAATTAAATCTCTTTGAATTGAAACTTTTGTCACTCGCTTGACCTTTGCAATATAGGCTGCTTGGATAGGCATAAAAAAAATCACCATTTACGAGGTTAAAAATGGGTACAAATAAAGTGAAGATCAAATAGTTATCAAAGACTTTCCATTTCTACTATTTGTGATTCCTCAGCATATTACAGCACATAAAATTGTGTTCATATGATGCGTTTTATGCATGGACATTGATTAACAACAACCATGCATGTGTCATTCATTGAAAATGTTATGTTATGAAGAAATTTCAAGATTCCGTATTATGACCTGTCAATCCCCTGGCACTACCATATCCATCACCTAGAAACATGCCCGGCAGCTCTGTAGATGGAGCCTCTGAAAATCGATTCAGGTGCCGAGAATTGAAAAGTAGATAAAAGGAATTTTGATTGATTCAAGAACTAGCAAAATAGTTACACATGTAATTTTGTTGTCATTTGGGGGATTTCCTTCGATTTGTTTCTTTGATATATTCATGACTGATCTTGGTATTGCCAGCTTCACTCTTTTTGACTGACCTACTATACTTTCGAGTTAAGGTAAGCAAACTAGAGTCCTCAGGAATACTCTTATAAGCCAGTTATTGTCTCCGTTTAACAATTATTTCATTCTCACTAATCTTTTCATAAAATGAGTTTTCGTGTGAAGCATTAAATGACTCAATATTCCCATAGACTGTTGATCACTTCAGAATGTGTGGTTCATTACTTCTGTTGCAATTTTTTAAGAAAATTCAAATTGGCATTGATTTTCCATTGTAGTTCCCTTTAACCAGTCAGCTGAAAATTGTGATGTAAAAGAAGAGATGTTTTTGCCAGTCTGTGAAACGGTAGGTGTTTTAGACATTTTATTGATGTTATGCAACATCGATAACAACACAAAAACGTTACTTGTTTGCTTAAGAACTCGATCAATGCATTCATTGTATTCCTAATATCTTTTTGAAACAAACAAGAATAGAAGACGGAAAAGTAGACAGCGAAGGAGAAATATATCATCATTCAAATACACTTTTAAATTAATGTTAATACATTGCATTTCATCATTGCTTATAAAGGAATTAATCAGTAAACATTGAGAACTGACACTGAGTAACCAAGAAACTACAAAAATAAATTGAAGAGATAAGAATGGCAGAGAGGATGAGCTTACGCAAGACCTGTCGTTTTGGCGGAATAAGCTTCCTGTTTCCGGATATTATAATGGCGACAGATGAATCAATTTTTCACAAGAGCTGATGAATTTCACAGCATCTGGAGGGGGTCAAAGATGAAGAAAACTTAAAATGACAAAAAAAGTTGTAGCCACAGCTTTGCTGCTTTAGAAAAGTTCACATGTCACGTTAAATGCTGATTTATACAAAAAGTCGAATACACGACTGATTAATAGCCTGACATTTGACATACTGTAGAGTGACATTATATAGGTTTAATAATAAAAATAACTAAAAGTGTGATTTTGATACAGAAACGAATGTCTCCCCCATACACATCTTCCTGGAGATTATTTATATCTTTATATGTTGCCAATACATTTGAATATTACTAAATTTGGTTGAAATCCAATGAAAGATATGGGAGAATTAGCGTCAACGAAATTAATATATCAAATTCTATGACAAAAAGAGCATAACTCCCTAAAAAATTGGTAGATCAATCCAGCCACACAAATACACAACAAGGCATGATGGTCAACAATCCTATGAAGTCTGGTTGAAATCCAATAAAATATGCGATAGAAAACAGAGACACAGCACGAGTACACAAACTTAATATATCAAATTCTATGACAAAAAGGAACATAACTCCCTCAAAAATTGACCGATCAATCCAACGAGACAATATGCACAACTAGGCATGATGGTCAACAATTCTTTGAAGATTGGTTGCAATGCGATGGAAAACGTGGGAGAATTAGCGTCCACAAACTTAATTTATCAAAATTCTATGTCAAAAAGGGCATAAAAATCTCGCCGATCAATCCAGTCAGACAATATGCACAACTAGGCATGATGGTCAACAATCCTGTAAAATTTTGATCGAAATCCTATGAAAGATGTTGGAGAAGAAGCGTCCACAAACTTTTTGTCAAAAAGGGGCATAATCTTACATGAATCTTACATAATCTTTTATAAGGGTGTCTTATAAGAAGCAGGAGATGCTTACTCTATCGGTGCACCTACTTCCACCCGTTTTTTTCATTGGGTCCGTTTTGTTCATCTGTGTGTGTGTGTGTGTGTGTGTGTGTGTGTGTGTGTGTGTGTGTTCATTCTTCTTCTCTGTGCCGTACTCGTGTTGTGTCTCTGTTTCTTTGTTGTTTCCGATTATGGCATTGTCATTGGATTATTCGTTTTTAGATTGACGATTCATTTCTCACTTACTTTACTCCAACAAAAATTTGCCGATCAATCCGGCCAGACAATATGCACAACTAGGCATGATGGTCATCAATACTGTAAAGTTTTGTCGAAATCCGATGGAAATTGCAGGAGAATGGGCGTCAACAAACTTTGTGACGGACGGACAACAGACGGAAAAGACAAAAACAATGTCTGCCCCTTGAGAGGGGGGACATAATTACCATAGCAGCTTGGGAATAGGGTAATTGGCAAAATTGGAAACATGATGCTTCGTATTCTATATTGCGTTTTATAATTTCCGTAATTATGAATTTGTATGAAGCCATGTCATGTATTAAAATTAGCTATAAAATTTATGAAAATTTTATAACTACTGTTTTTGTCCAACGTAGGAATATATGTCAGCACCTTAATTGTAATATATTGACGAACTAATGCTTACACGAAGTCACTGCAATACTTAACAAGTACCAGAATATAAGACATAAAAATACCATCGGGTACTAAAGTTGGAGGAATTTTGCAAAAATCACATTGGAGATTTTTAAATATTTAAAAGATGATACTTTCTTCCTTGCATAGTTCGTGTTTCTGAGATGTAACTGATATATCCCTTAAAATTAGATGTCACAGACACAGGAAGATTATTGTTATAATAAGAATTGGACAGAACAGTACCCTTGTATCTTTGGAATAAAAAAATACCAAAGATTACAGAAAATGTTAGTTCTGTAGGTGATAATTTTGACAAATCATGAAAGGAGTGGGTATTGACAATTCATTTTGCAACCTCACTTACAAACTTTCCAATCTATGAAAGGAGAAGATCCTAAACAATCATAAAACGGAACGGTCAAGCATTCTTCCTTGTTTCAACTGGGTACGTATAAGTTAAATAAACCCCTGAAACAGAGATTCGTTGCTGAGTCTGCTAAATACCCAACAAAACCCTTTCTAAGCTTAGAACTTCATTACTTGCTGCAGGCAAAGATGGTCCAAGGATATATAGTGATAAAGTATACTCAACAAGTAGAGTGAATCAGATGTAGATATTCAAAAACTCAAAAGACTTATTGGAATGTCCATCTTCAACTGAACTCAACCATTGCAACAATGTCAAAATATTTTATTTTTCTATACTCTTTTCAACTTTCCGACATGATAAGTTAATGTCAGTACTTCGGGATTTAAAAACCAGTCGCTGTATTAAGCAGAGTGCCAGATAAAGGTGGGACCTTTCTTGTTAAACATCACACTAATTCCAACAACAAATTAAAGAGGTGGATGTCATCGCAATGCTGGAAATTTAATTCACAACATATTTGTAGAATTTGGAAGATATGTATTGCAGCAGAAAGTAAGGATTCCTATGGGCACTAATTTTGCACCACTATCAATTACCCGTTTTATCATTATTCATATGAAACCAGGTTCGTTCAAGGTCAAAGTTAAGAATAATAGATGATGAGTTAGTCAAGTCCATTAATTTCAGTTTCCGCTTATAAAGAAGATGTTCTTTATTCTAATATGGGAACAATGGAAACCATGACGACTAGCCATATGAAAATCTCCAATAACATAATGAGCGACTTCACAACAGTCTTTACGCTGAAACTGGTGACGTCACAATATGTTTTGTGCACAAAAACGTCAGTAAATCTGAAGTAATGGCTGTCGTTACCGTGCACACTATAGGTCCGCTCAGATAATGAAATGTCATATTAGAATCGAAATAATTCATGTTCGCCGGTGGTTTGTAGTCGATTTACATATGGGTGTCCATTATTTTCGTTTACTTTACCCCTTGCTCCGCTACGCTACGCTCTGGGTAAAATATTAACAAAAATAATGGCCACCCATATGTAAATCTCAAACAAACCACCGGCGCCCATGAATTATTTCTTAAATGAACATCCTCAATTTGGGATAACTTATATGCACTGAAGAGACATAAGTTGTCGAAGTGCGCATATGCAGAAACAAAAATAACATTAACTTCGGTATTTTGTTATTTTTTACCACTGGGCCGATGCCTCTGTTTGTGGACTGGTAGTCCCCGAAGGTATTCACCAACCCAGTAGCCAGTACTTCGGTGCTGGGCCGAAAACCGATTTTATTTGGAAACTTGTAATATCAAAATTTTAGAACCAAGGAGTATCTCCCTCTTGCATAGCTCTGTCCTTAGCTGATTTTGACTTTCATATTTAGATCTTATCGGTTATTTGTTCTCTTTCAATTTTTACACGTATTTCGGTTTATTCAAATTATTCTAATTGCGACAGTTGAGTCAATATTTACTAAGAGCTAATGAAATGCACAGTGCCTGAATGGGGTCAAAGATGGTAAGGGAAAATCAAAAAGGAAAACTACAAATGACAGAAAAGTTGTATCCACAGCTTTGCTGCTTTAGAAACTTAAATGCAGATTTATGCAAAAAGTCGAATACGTAACTGAGCAATAGCCTGACATTTGACGTAATGTAGAGTGACATTATGTAGGGTTAATAATGAAAATAACTAAAAGTATGTTTTTGATACAAAAACGAATGTCTCCTCCATACACATATTCCTAGAGATGATTTGGTTGAAACCCAATGAAAAATTTGGGAGAATTAGCGTCCACGAACTTAATATATCAAATTCTATGACAAAAAGGAGCATAACTCCCCCTAAAATTTTCAGATCAATCCAGTCACACACAACAAGGCATGATGGTCAACAATCCTATGAAGTTTGGTTGAAATCCAATGAAAGGTGTGGGAGAATTAGCATCCACAAAATTATTTAGCAAAATCTCTGTAAAAAGGTGACATAACTCCCTAAAATTGGCCAATCATTCCAGCCAGACAATATGCACAACTAGGCATGATTACGATGAAGGTCAACAATCCTTTTAAGTTTGGTTGAAATGCGATGGAAAATGTGGGAGAATTAGCGTACACAAACTTAATATATCAAATTCTATGACAAAAAGGAGCATAACTCCCTCAAAAATTGGCCGATCAATCCAACCAGACAATATACACAACTAGGCATGAAGGTCAACAATCCTTTGAAGTTTGGTTGAAATGCGATGGAAAACGTGGGAGAATTAGCGTCAACAAAATTAAGTTATCAAAATTCTGTGTCAAAAAGGGCATAACCACCACAAAATCTGACCGATCAATCCAGCTAGCAAGTCATATACACAAATAGGCATGATGTTCAACAATTCTGTAAAATTTTGATCGAAATCCTATGAAGGATCTGGGAGAATTAGCGTCCACAAACTCTTTGTCAAAAAGGGGCATAATCTTACATGAATCTTACCTAATCTTATATAAGGGTGTTTTATAAGAAGCAAGAGATGCTTACTCTACCGGTGCACCTGATCCCACCCATATTTTTTTTCATTGGGTCCGTGTTGTTCATTTGTGTGTGTGTGTGTCTTCATTCTTCATTCCTGTGCCGTACTCGTATTGTGACTCTGTTTCTTTGTTGTTTACGATTATGTCATTGTCTTTGAATTATTCGTTTTGGATTGACGGTTCGGTTTTCACTTACTTTACTCCAACAAAAATTTGCCGATCAATCCGGCCAGACAATATGCACAACTAGGCATGATAGTCAACAATACTGTAAAGTTTTGTCGAAATCCGATGGAAATTGCAGGAGAATGGGCGTCAACAAACTTTGTGACGGACGGACGACAGACGGAAAAGACAAAAACAATATGTTTCCCCTTTGAGAGGGGGACATCATTACCATAGCAGCTTGGGAATAGGGTAATTGGCAAAATTGGAAGCATGATGCTTCGTATTCTGTATTGCATTTTATAATTTCCGTAATTATGAATTTGTATGAAGCCATGTCTTAGCGACATCCAAAGCTGTGCCATATGCGCTTGAATTTTTGCATCACATCATGACCCAAAAGATGTCACGACTCAGATTTTTTGAGAAAAAAACCCAAAAAAACCTTTAAGTCCGCGGAACAATCATTTGAGTAATACGTCTATAGAGAAAATAACCAATATTTTGTTATCAACAGTATTTTATAATAGCACATAGCAGACATAATGAAAACTTATTTGATAAAATACATCTTTGCTGAAAACCGTATTGAATCCAATTTGTACAGACAAAATCATATAATAGACAATAAGAAAGAAACCATGCAAAGATTGTAATATGAGGTATAAAATTGATAAAAATTAGCTGTAAATATACTGATATAACTGATATATCCTTAAAAATTAGATGTCACAGACACAGGAAGATTATTGTAATACTAGTAATAAGAATTGAAAAGAACAGTAACCTTATATCTTTGAAATAACAAAATACCAAAGATTACAGAAAATGTTAGTTCTGTAGGTAATAATTTTGACAAATCATGAAGGAGGTGGGTATTAACAATTCATTTTGCAACCACACTTACAACCTATGAAAGGAGGACATCCTAAACAATCATAAAACGGAATGGTCCAGCATTCTTCCTTGTATCCACTAGGTACGTAAGTTAAACAAACCCCTAAAACAGGAATTCATTGCTGAGTCTGCCAAATACCCAACAAGGCCCTTTATAAGCTCCTGACCTCATTACTTACTGCAGTCAAAGATGGCCTAAAGATATATAGTGATAAAGTGTACTCAACAAGTAGAGTGAATCAGATGTGGATATTCAAAAACTCGAGAGACTTATTGGAATGTCTATCTTCAAGTGTTGAAGTATTTTAATTTTTCTACACTCTTTTCGTCTAGTGAGTGTCAGTATTCTGGGATTTAAAACACCAGTCGCTGTATTAAACAGAGTGCCAGATAAAGGTGGGGACTTTTTTGTTAAACATCACACCGATTCCAATAAAAAATTAAAGAGGAGGATGGCAACGCAATGCTGGAAAATTTGTAGAATTTGGATGATGTGTATTGTAGCAGAAAATAAGGATACCTATGGGCACTAATTGTGCACCACTTTTAATTATCCGATTTGTTTCATTATTCACATGAAACCAGGTTCGTACAAGGTCAAAGTTAGGAATAAAGATGATGAGTTAGTCAAGTCCATTAATTTCAGTTTCCGCTTATAAAGATGATGTTCTTTTATGAAGATCCTAATATCTGCACTGATGAGACATAAATTGTCAAAATGCACATATGCAGATTCAAAATTGCTGGCCCGAAAACCGATTTTATTTGGAAACTTGCAATATCTAAATTTTAGAAAAATTTGTTTAAAACTAAGGAGTATCTCCCTCTTGCATAGCTCTGTCCTTAGCTGATTTTGGCTTTCATAATTAGATCTTATTGGTTATTTGTTCTCTTTCAGTTTTTACAAGTATTTCGGTTTATTTACTTCCAAATGTTTTGATTTTATCTGCACGGAAGAGACATAAGTTGTCGAAATGCACATATGCAGAAACAAAAATTAACAGTAACTTCGGTATCTTTGGTATTTCATCTTTATATATACATGTATACCCAAATGAACTCAAGAGACCACTAATACTTCATCATGAACATACCTGGATTTATAACTCTATATTGATAATCTAGTGATTAAAATTTTCTTAAGCAATTTTTGGCTAAAGAGCACAAATAAGAGGGTGCAAATAATGTAGAGAACCTAAAAATGAGCACTACTTTGCCGAGAGAAATATACTCCTGACATCAGTTTCCTAAACTTAATTTTTTTTCTTTTAAATGTCGGTTTCGGGTCAGTATCGAAGTACTGAAGGACTGAACTGGTCATACACCCGGGGACTTACAGTCCTTCTGATCTAATTTATATTTCAATTTGAAGACATTAAGAAAATTTGATTTTATATGTTCCAACCTGCCGACATACGAAGTGCCGACATCCCAGCACGCAACAACGTAATCGGATCTCAATATAACCGATTCACTTCTCCTTTAGTTTTTCATTACTACACAGGAACGATATGCCCATTAAACACACTTGACCCTAAACTTTATTTTAGTAAGGATTTTCTTCTTTGGCACAGCTCCGTCCTCTGCCGATGTCACTTACTAATCTATCCTCCTCAGTTCTGTCAAGCCCGATAACAGTCACAGTGGTACAAGTTCGTTGTACGTCCAAACCTGTATACTTTGAAAGTCGTAAAGTGAGCAAAATAATAAGCTATAGTCAAGACCTAAGAGATGTGAACAGATAATGTGGTAAAACCCCAGTCACATTAACCAACGATGAACCATAGAATCAAAGTATATTGACGACACCAACCCATAAAAACGTGCTCGTTTATGCCAAATGCAACATGCAACTGATTATTCAACTGCTTCGGTGAACTTTTAATTTTCGATAAGTAAACAATATTTCGTTTTAAAACAATATCTCTCATGGGTTATTAAACTCCTTTCAGCATGTCGTTTTTGTTTTATTATGAGAAGAATAGTTTATGTGAATGTTATATCTTAAGAACATTATGTAATATTGGGTCAGTAATTTTCTTTCAAAAACATAGAGTTCAATTGCTTTTATCTTTTCTGTTTTATTCAGATCTAAACAGAAGAATGTGCATTTCTTATGTACTCAGTACTTGTATACGAAACTTCTTGCTAAAATGTTGTGTTGTCAAATTTAATTTAGCTTTGATTTAAAAACGTTCCAGCTGCTCCATTACGTAAAACTAGATGCACAATGAATATTCCGTACAACCGTTTTAATCGAATTGGCTGTGTAGAAAGGTCTAACAATCTCCCTTTCCAGCGCCAAACAGACCTTTCATGCTTTATATATAATTACATACTGAAATTCCTGGTAGTTACGACATTGTTTTTCTTAATTTTATGATATCTTTGGCTATTTTCACATAAAAATATTACCACAAATATTAGTCCTAGGTATTTATTAATTCTTAAGGACCTACAAATGATTAAATTTTATTCAACGCCGGGTTTTTTGTGAACATGACTGAATAGTATTACATATAAGCATCTAGTCTAAACTGTTATTCATCTAGACAAAAAAATATTCATCTAGTGAAAAATAGTCTGTTAACAGCAACCGATATGCAGGCGTGGGAGAAATAAGTTGCAAATAACTAAATACCGAAGTTACTGTGAATTAAATTTCTGCAACTACGCATTTCGACAACTTTTGTCGCTGCAGTGCCGATAAAATCTAAACATTTGGAAGACCATAAACTCAAAGATGTTTAAAATTGACCAGTTTTTTGTTAACGGCAAGTATTCCAGTGTTGGTTTTAATTTTTGCATAACAAGTACCTCTCAGAGAAAATTTATTTCCATCGCGTGAATATTTAAGAAGACGAAATATCCAATGTTTGTCATGAGCCACACAGCGACATTCCAGTTCCAACTTCCTATTATTTTAGTATCATGTATGTTGCAGCTTTAAGCAGTATTGTTCTGTAATTTTGTTGTATTTTGATAATTGTAGACCAGAATTCCGTCAGCACCAAATCCACACAGATACCTGTTACGGAAGAAGAGGATACCCGCTCCTCATCAACGTAAATATATTATCACTTGTCTGCCTTCCTCTTACACATGAAAAACATGCGTGTTTCATATACAATGAAAAGATATACAAATGCACACGAGACAAAGTCTCTACAAATACATGCTAGTCTAGCAATCGAACAACTCTTATTGTTGATTGCCATCTTGATGTCACCATGAGATCTTCAACAATGAGCTTTATTCAAACCTCATAGTAAGTTCCAGAAGGTCCCTAGCATCGGTTTGAGCGGAGTTCATCGCCAGATGTCGAGCAATGCTTCATCTAGGTTTTACTATTCATGGATGCGGGATCGAAAACAAATATATATTAAAGGGAAAAGTGCTCTTACAGTAACTGTCATCCGAAGCCCGACAAAAGCACTAGTTTCTCAAGCTAGTAGACAATTACAACATAAATACAAACACTGGGAGCACATCAAGTCGATCGTAGGATAACATAGCATTATAAAATGCTGAGACGTGGGCATCATAAACAGATGGTCTGAATAACATTGGAAATTACAATAAGATGCCAAAAATATTGAAAGTATAATATACGTATATCCACGCGAGAAATTCTCTCAAGTACAAGTATACTATTTATAGAGAGCATACATATCTCGCACAAGGAATCTTTTCACGGATTCCGCACTGCAGGAGAGACACACTTCAGTACTAAATATACAATGAGAGAATATAGAGTGAGTGCACATCAGACAAAGTCTCTAGTCTAAAAAAATACAAGTAAGAACCAAGCAATGGAACAACGCTTTGACTTTTAATCTTCATTTTGAAGTCACCATAAGACTTTCAACAATGAGCTTAATCCATACTTCATAGTAAGTTCAAGACGGCCCCTAGTCCTAGTTTGAGCGGAATGCATCATTGTCAGATGTCGAGCAACGCTACATCTTTGTTTTACTAGTCATTGATGTGGAATCATCAACAAACATAAATTAAACTGGCAAAGTACTCTTACATTCACTTGCATCCGTTGCCCGATGTAGCACTAATGTCTCAAGCTAGTCGACAATTAAAACATATAGACAAACACAGGGCGCTCATCAAGTCAATTGTAAGAGAACTTGGCATTATAAAATAGCGAGATGTGGGTACCACAAACAGGTGGTCAGAATAACACAAAGTCTCTACAAATACAAGTTACCCATGCAATGGAACAAAGCTTTTATTGTTGTTTTCCATCTTGAAGTCACAATGAGACCTTCAACAACGAGCTTTACTCATACCTCATAGTAAGTTCAAAACGGACCCTTGGAAGAACGCCTTCATGTTTCGGTCGACAAGTATAATCAACGGTTTTGCAACCTCCCTGTTTTACATTAGAATAGATCTAGGGCTTCCAATTTTATTTTGCACATATCATTTCTTACTCGACTGAAGATGCATGCATATATTAAGGAGAGGAAATAAACCCTGTTGATATACCCTTTTTCCTCCCTAGTGTTTGTGAACATGTTCTTTAAAATATTTCTCAGAGTTACATCATGAAACTTGACAAACGATATATTGCTGCGGTCAAGCAAGTGGCAAAACTTTCACTTTACCAACATCAAGATTT
>MJUU01053004.1:22828-40450 GCA_002080025.1 Modiolus philippinarum | reverse complement strand
CACTGATATGAACAAAAATATAATCAGAAACATTGAAATATCAAAATTAAACGACATTCATATGAACTTTAATGATAAAACTGAAACATAACTTGAAATCTCCAATGAATTGACAAACATTATATCAATATATAGTCATTGATATAAAAAACAAAAGACGAAACTTAAAATATCAAGATAATATGATACAAAACATTATAGATTAACCACATTCATGAGAACTTGAATATCAAAACGCAACATGTAACATGAGATATGAACAAATATTACAAGCATTAATGTTAAACCATGAACATGAAATGATACAACATATGAATTTGAACACCAAATACGAACTGAACATGACAACTTAGCAATATTAATGTAAGCTAAACAAAGAATGACAATGAATTGATTCAGGACATGTAAACATATGAACATTAACACGAATATGAACATTAAATCATACACCTAACGTTAAGTATAACTATAAAGTGATATAAAACATATGAACATTAACACTGATATGAACAAAAATATAATCAGAAACATTGAAATATCAAAATTAAACGACATTCATATGAACTTTAACGATAAAACTGAAACATATCTTGAAATCTCCAATGAATTGACAACATATAGTCATTGATATGAATATTTACACAAAAACAAAAGACGAAACTTAAAATATCAAGATCATATGATACAAAACATTATAGATTAACCACATTCATGAGAACTTGAACATCAAAACACAACATGTAACATGAAATATGAACACAAATACAAGCATAAATGGTTAAACATTAACATTAACTGATACAACATGTGAGAACACACTGATGTGAACACCAAATACAAGCAGAAATGTCTAAATATGAACATTCAACGACACAACAAAGTATGAAACCAAAAGTGAACTTTAATATCAAAACATAACACCAAATGTTATAACATCGACATAAAGTGACATAAAAGGTGATACATAATGACATTAATGTAAACTTTAACACAGAAACTTACTATCAAACGTAAAATATGAAAAGAAATACAACAAAATATAAAAACAAATGTGAACCTTCACATCAAAACACGAAACATAACGTTAAGTATGAACACAAACACAACAATAGATGACAACAAATGCAAACTTGAACACCAAAACACAATATGAAATGTAAAATATGAGCACAAAGACAACAATACATGACAACATAAAGACATAAAAAGAACTGTTACATGAAAACATAACAAGATACATTAAACATGAACAATAACACAACAAAACATGACAACATAATGACATTGATATGAACTGTTACACAAAAACTTAATATGATATGTTAAATATGATCATAAATGCAACAAAGTTGAAAAATAAATCTAAACTTCTATATGAAAACACAACATGACACATTAAACGTGAATATTATTACAACAAATTATGAAAAGAAATGCAAACTTGTACATGAAAATACAAACTGAAACGTTAAATATCAAGATTTGGTGACGCAAAACATTAAACAAATTGATGTTTATGAAGACTTTAACACAAAAACATAATATGGAATGTAAAATATGAACATAATTACAACAAATTATGAAGATAAATGCAAACTTGACATGAAAACGCAAGATGAAACGTTAAATATGAACATAAATTCAACAAACGCGAAAACTTATTGACATTAATGGAAACAAAACTTAAATAAATCATTAAAAAGTTGTAAAGAATGAGACAATCACATCAAAATATGTAAACATGAAATGTTATATTAAACATGAACTATAAAAACCAGTATAAATGATATAAGATCAACATTAAGTGATACATTAGTTTAAAGTTTTTACTTAGTAACTATGGTGATGTCATGGTATTGTGTTAGTAAAAAAAGGAAAATATAGTATTGTAATGATAAAAATGGCGATTTTGATGTATCCGGGTGGTGGTGGTGGTGATTTTCAGGTATTTGGGTGGTGGTGGTGGTGGTAGTAGGATATGGTGGTGGTGGTGGTGGGATACTAGTCTATGGTGGTGGTGGTGGTGGTGTGGGCTATGCCTGTGTTTGTGGTAGTGGTGATGGGAGTGTCCATTGGTGGTTTAGCGGCGGCGGCGGTGGTGATGGGACTGTTTTTTGGTGGTTTAGCGGCGGCGGCGGTGGTGGTGGGACTGTTTATTGGTGGCTAAGCGGCGGTGGCGGCGGCAGCAGTTATACGTCATATATGACACAGCAGCAGCAGCCATTCTACCTGGTTATATTGCGCAGCAGCAGCAGCAGCAAAAACCCGTAAAAAGGCCGATAAAGACAAAAAAAATTCGATACATTCATCGAACTTACAACATGAAACATGAAAAATGAATGCAATTACAACAAAACTTGATAACTAAACGATATTCATATGAACTTTGACACGAAACACATCAATTGTTTGTGACAAACGCAACAAAATACGAACCTGCACGTCGAAAACATCAAGATAAAATGAAATCACGTAAAATCTCGTACTGAACGAGACTGCTTAAAGGTAACAGATATCAACTTGACAATGTGACCAACCGATTTAGAAGTATGAAGATACCTCAGTTTCATATATCACATGACTATAATATCAATAGTTCGATTTAAGACTGATCTACGGCCGAATTAAGGCCGACTGAGGCCGATCTTTGATTTCTAAGGGCCGATAACTTAATTCTATTACGTTCAAGGATTTAAATACCTATACAAATCTCTTTAAAAGCCTGAAGATACATCAAATCCATATATTATATGAACCTATTACTAATAGTATTGATTAATGCCGATCTAGTGCCGACTTAGGGCCGATCTTTGATTTGTAAGGGACGATAACTTCATTCAACTACGTTTTAACCCTTCACTACCTTGACTAATCACTTTAAAAGTATAAAAGTACCCCGAATCCATATATGATATGCCTATAGTAATAATACTAAGGGTCAGGGCCGATTTAGGGCGGTTTAGGGCCGATATCTCGTTCACACTCGGAGTTAAGGTTTTGACACCTGCACCAATCGATTCAGAGACCTCGATTTACCCTAGTAAAACATTACAAAGGAAGAAAATACGAAAACAATACTTAAAATTAAGGGTTAGTCCAAGTAGTATACAGGTGGTTTTCCCGTTTTAAAAATAGATTTTAAGGGAATCCCCAAACTTGCGCATGCGCAATGTTGACATGTCAACAACCGGTCACGTGACTTCCGCTTCCGGTCACGTGACTTCCGGTCTACGTCACTTCCGGTGACGTCACTTCCGGCTCCACCAGTCTCCACCACGACAAATGTGAGTTTGTAACCACCTATATACTACTTCCCTTGTTCCTTCGGTATTCTATAACAGTTGTTTCTTTTTTCTGGACTTTGATTTTTGTAAACACATCCCTTGTTCCTTGGGTATTCTATAACTGTTGTTTCTTGTCTCTGGACTTCGATTTTTGTAAACACATCCCTTGTTCCTTCGGTATTCTATAACCGTTGTTTCTTGTTTCTGGACTTTGATTTTTGTAAACATATCCCTTGTTCCTTCGGTATTCTATAACCATTGTTGCTCGTCTCTGGACTTCCATTTTTGTAAACACATCCCTTTTTCCTTCGGTATTCTATAACCGTTGTTTATTGTTTCTGGACTTTGATTTTTGTAAACACATCCCTTGTTCCTTGGGTATTCTATAAGCGTTGTTTCTTGTCTCTGGACTTCGATTTTTGTAAACACATCCCTTGTTCCTTCGGTATTCTATAACCGTTGTTTCTTGTTTCTGGACTTTGATTTTTGTAAACACATCCCTTGTTCCTTGGGTATTCTATAACCGTTGTTTCTTGTTTCTGGACTTTGATTTTTGTAAACACATCCCTTGTTCTTTGGGTATTCTATAACCGTTGTTTCTTGTCTCTGGGCTTCGATTTTTGTAAACACATCCCTTGTTCCTTCGGTATTCTATAACCGTTGTTTCTTGTTTCTGGACTTTGATTTTTGTAAACACATCCCTTGTTCCTTGGGTATTCTATATACGTTGTTTCTTGTTTCTGGACTTCGATTTTTGTAAACACATCCCTTGTTCCTTCGGTATTCTATAACCGTTGTTTCTTCAACTCTGATTGTCTAAAGTGGTTATGGATCATTATGGGATAATATTGAAGCTTTGAGATAATTTCCTTTCATAAGAAAATTCTTGAATAGTAATTGTATCAAGGCAAGTCAAAAATGAGTACAAAAGCTTGCCATGAAAACATCTGATCAAAAATGAAAGCATATCTAAGGGAGAAATGTCCAGTTTATGCAACTTTGGTATTTTTGTATTAATATATCTATCCTCTGTAAAAACAATACTGCAAATGTGCTCAATACTACACTAAACATTAGAAGAAAGTAAAAATGTTATTTATTACGATGAAAAGCGTAACATGTAGCTAAAAGTTTGTTCTCTAAAACTTCCTTCAACTGTTATCGCCATTAAGAACTTTTAAATTTTGTAGCAATGGGTATATTCTACCCAGAAAGTCCAGAACCTATACAGCTTCCAGAACGACCAGGTACACAGTGTGATAAAGTCAGTGTATCCACGCTTTGTGGACAGGAATTTACAAGACGGAAGTATATTCCCCAGCCTAGGGGAAACTTTGAGCCAGGATGTAGGTAACTAAAAATATGAAACTATCTTACTCAGAAAATCAGTCTTCACTTAATATCAAAACAAATAGTATATATTTCGGTTGGAGACAACGAAAACGGACAAGATCGAGAATAATCTTTAGAAGTTAAAGGGAAAAGTTGTTTTCCTATATCAATTAACAAGGAAGTACAAACGAGGAACAGTGTCACTTTTAACTGACTACTCCCAACTGTTTAAATGAAGACATAGGCAAATACCGAGTTCTACAATAGCGATGCTGAAAATGAAATATGGCATTTCTGCACACAGTTTTTTGGAAAAGCCTTTTGTATTTTTGATCCGACTATCCCCTATCCACGAGGCATCCGAAATCAGCAAACTGCGTTAACATCCGGTAAGCTCTGAAGACGGGGTTCTTGAAAGTTGATGAAGTTCCGGGTCTTTGCAGTAGGTGCATATACGTTAATACTTTCAATAGGTCAAGAAATAATTTAGTATATGCAAACCTTCTCGAACTTGGTCGGATATTCAACGTCTGAAACAAGAAAGTGGTATACCATAACATCTCTCATAATACCTTTAATTGTATATCAAAATTTGGACTGCCTCATCAGAAAATCACTCGATTCAAGAATAAAAAGTGAAAATATTCACACACACTTTTTTGCACTTGAAGATAATTATTTGAAAGGAAAACTAAAACCATTTCAAAACGAATATTGTCCATGTATATTTCAGCATTTGATGGTGGAGCTCCAAAACTAGAAACCAATAAATTTGATGAGAAGTATATACCCATGGTACGAGTCAAGTCTATTATCTGAGAAGATTTATTTATTGTTGACATCAGTTGTTAATATATTTATGGCTATTTTTGTTGTGATATATTTTGAAATAGCCAAGTTCGTTATTAATTTTTCTTGCTGAGATACACTATATTTTCTTCTTATTTTTTATATTTTTGTCAAACGAAATCTATTAAAAATATAAAACATATTTATCGTTGTCTTTTTATATCATGATGTGCAAAAATCGTTTGTTAATGGTTTCCCAAGAAAAATAAATAAATAAAATGGATGAATAAATAAACAAACAAACGAACAGTTAATACAGTATACGTGAATAAAAAAACAAAACAAAATACCGAAGTTACTATAAATTTATTTTCTGCAAACGCGCATTTCGACAACTTGTGTCTCATCAGTGCAGATAACACTTATTTTATAATAAACATTAGGAAGTCCATTAAAAGCTGATAGAGAACAAATAACCAAAATGATCTAAAAAGAAAAGCCAAAATTCAGAGAAGGACAGAGCTATGCATGAGGGAGATACTCCTTAGTTTTCAACAAAATTTAAGATATTGCAAGTTTCAATAAAAATCGGTTTTCGGGTCAGCAACGAAGTACTGACTACTGGGTTGGTGAATAAATGTCAAAAAAGGTACTTGCACAAAGATGTATATTTTCTAAAAGCATCTGAATACGTTGTGTTGTTGTCTATTTAATATTACAAGTTTTATGAAAACAAATATCGATATATGTTGTTCAATCGCCACTTAACATGTATAAACAAGATAAATATGGAAAAGGAGGCCTCAATTAAAAGGTAATATAGACAAAAATGTACAACTAAAACCAGAGGCTTCAAGGAGCCTGTATCGCTCACCTGGCTTTCAGTTGCCACAATCAAGATAACATTGCGAGGGGTTACTGGAAGAAGGTGCTATCGATATATATATTTGTTAAAGAGATAGCCTCTTTTACCTGTAACCCCTCGAATTATTTGTAAGTTATACAGTTGATCTTCAGTTTCTCAAACTTTTGTAGCTCAAACACCTCCAATATCTTGAACTGTTTTTAAAGTGATTATGTTTTACTATATTTCTTTGTTGGGCTTTTTTGACAAAAAACGTTCTTGCTAAGGACCACTTTCGACTCTAGTTTTGAAGTGGAGACGTCATTTTGTAAATGGCAGTCAACAAACAATTTTCAGCATCGGTTTTGAAGTCGCAACATCAATATCTACTTAGAAATCAAATTTCATTGAAATCGGACAATGTTGAATTTTCCCGCCTTTTTTGCGGCCATTTTAGAAAGGGCGGTCAACGAACAATTTTTAACATCAGTTTTGAAGTTGCGACATCAAGACACCATCTTGTGGACCGATATGGGATATCTGTTTCCCAGATGACAACGGATCTTTCCCTCTAAAGCTTAATTGTTGTTTTCTCTACCTAATTTGACGTTACTACCGGATTTGAAATGTTCAACACGGCGGGTGTCTTATTAGAAGCCGGAGATGCTAAGTCTACCGGTGCACCTGATCTCACCCATGGTTTTTTTATTGGGTCCGTGTTGTTCATCTGTGTGTGTGTGTGTGTCTTCATTTTTATGCCCCAGATCGATGGTCGGGGGCATATTGTTTTTGTCCTGTCTGTTTGTTTGTCTGTCTGTCTGTCTGTCTGTTTGTCTGTGCGTCCGAAACTTTAACCTTGGCTATAACTTTTGAACTACTAGTATATAAGGAAGACTTTTCATACTTGGCAGGTGTAAAGGTCTAGTCAAGAGGAACATAAATATGCAAAAAAAAATTAGGTCAGGTCAAAGGTCAAGGTCACAGAGGTTAAAAGGGGTGAAATTAGCTGTCACATAGTTGACTGTAGAATCCTTATTATTTATCCTATTGAGACGGGGTTTGTTTCATGTTATTGCTAATAAAATTGCGCAACTGTGAATATCAACAGATTTGAGGTAGCATTTACCGTTTGTGAGAAACAAGAGGCCCAAAGGGGGACAAACGGAAAAAATGAATTTTTAAATTTTGTGTTGGATCTTGATGCAGTATTTTTCTGTAGGTCTCTTATAGTATGTTTAAACAGATACTTTTAACAATTTAAACCATTTCAATAAACAAGAGGCCCAAAGGGGCTTCATCTGTTTCAGAATAAAGGGGTTAAATTGGGTGTTTTTATGGTAATAAACAACTTTTGAACTATGTAAGATATACTTTTAATACATGGCAAGTGTATAGGTCTTGTCAATATGAACATAAATATGCAAAGAAAATAGGTCAAAGGTCAAGGTCACAGAGGTCAAAAAGGGGTAAAATTGGGTATTTTCATATATTTTACTGTAGAATCTGGGGGCATATGTAGTGTTTCACAAACACATCTTGTTCTTATCTGTGCCGTACCCATGTTGTGTCTCTGTCCCCCCCTTTTTTTTTTTGGTTTTGTTTCTGATGTTTCCAATGTCCTTGGATTGATCGTTTTGGATTAACGGCTTACGTTCCCGCCTTTTTTGGTGGCCATTTTGAAAATGGCGGTCAACGAACAATTTTCAACACCAGTTTTGAAGTCGCAACATCAATATCTATTTGGAAACCAAATTTCATTGAAATCGGACAATGTTGAATTTTCCCGCCTTTTTTGGCGGCCATTTTGAAAATGGCGGTCAAGAAATAAGTTTCAACATCAGTTTTGAAGTCGCCACAGCATGGCAAACATTTCATAAATTTACACTTAACCTTCATCTTCTATAGTTTTGGAAATAAATGATGAAAAACACGAAAATTTAAAACATTTGGTGAAAAAGGGCAATAACTCCTACAAGGGTTTATGGATTTTCTTCAAAATTTCAGGGTGAGTAGAACTTGATATGTTGAACATTTTTGCATATTACACTAGACCTCTATCTGTTACACTTTTTGAAATAAAAAATAAAAACATGCAAAAATTTTGAAAATTTAACGGAAAAAGGCTATAACTCCCGAGATGGGTTTTCAGATTTTCTTCAAAATTGCAGAGTGGGAAGATCTCATCTTGCTGATCATTTTTACCCCCTCAGATTTTTGATATCTGTAACGGTTTTCGAGTTATTAGCCAAAAACTGCAATTTACCCCTATGTTCTATTTTAGCCACAGCAGCCATGTTGGTTTTCCGATCTGCACCAAAATCACAAACTTTAGTCTCCTCATGCCAAGGAACATTTGTATCAAGTTTGGTTTCATTTGACACAGTGGTTTCAGAGAAGAAGATTAAAATGTAAAAGTTTACGGACGGACGGACGGACGCCAAGTGATGGCAAAAGCTCACATGGCCTTTGGCCTTTGGCCAGGTGAGCTAATGATAAAAGGGAAACGGAGGTGAAATAATACATCGCCAAACGAATACCGAAGCAAGAACGAAGAAAGGGGGAATTCTAAAATCATAAATCCAAAATCACGGCAATTCACATCCAACACAAACAGAGACAGCACGACAAAGGCAAAACAAATAAACAAAAACGAACAAGAAGAACAACTAAAGCACTAGCAGTGTGAACCCTATAAAAACTGAGGTATCATCAGGTGCACCGGAAAGGTAAGCATAATCTGCTTCACGAGTGGCCTGCTCTACGCGTGACACCCGTCACACTGCCAGTGAGAAGTCCGGTTTTATCACAGTCGGTGTTAGTCAGTCCGAGAACAAACTCTGGATCTACCCAAAGATATCGGTTCTCATTCGTGGAATAAGAACATTGTAACGGTTCATTTGGTAGATTAAAACATTGTAAATGCTGGAGCGTTTCAGCCGTATGGCCTGCAACTAAGGGACAGTCGGACAGAAAAACAAGGACTGATGCTTCAAGGACGAGAGAAAGCAGACCGAAAGAGGTGTAAAAGAAATTACATGTAAAATCGTGCTAAATCCTTTACATAATCAGAATCGAAAATAAATTTGTTTGTTTTTTGTTCTAAGCAAACCTGTAATAAAGGAATATGGTCATAACATTCATTCCAAAGGGTCGAACAGTCCCGATAAATGGATATTTTTTTGCTAAAGGGTCTGTCGATGTTTCTGGCTCGCATTGGTTTGACAGCAACACAGTTTTTTTTTCTGTCCGGTTGCCCATAAGTTGAAGGTGATACGGCCGAAACGTTGGGTTTTTCGCCTTTGTCTGCCTTTTGTCACTTTTACTAGTTCTTTTTTTTAAATTTTTTTTCACATTTTTGTGTATTTTACATTTTGATTGTGGCATACTGTACAATTTTTATCTTGTTTGTACAGTTTAACCATTTTCCCGTTTTCTTTTATTTTATCATTTTAAACCTTTGTATTAGAATGTTGACATTAGTATTTCACGGTATCAATTATCTATTTTGTGTTATATGTAACCATTTACCGTCTCATGTTGTACTGTTTGTTGAAGAAAATAAATTCTAGACGCATTGTGTTTATGTCCTATTGCAATTCTCTTAAATTATGCTGGAACGAAATTAAATCTTTTTATATATGTGCATATATTGTATTATTTTTTTTACAATCAGCACTATTTCTCCTATACTATATCTTAACCACAACACCTTCATGTAGTTGTTTATCATCATTATGGAGATGTGCAAAGTATATTTCCATAGAAATGAGAAAAGTGATAAAGGGATGAAGCCAGCTTTTCTGCTGGGTTGGCACAAACTTTGTCTTTTGATTTCAGCTCCTGACAATGCTGTTTGGAAATTCTGTTATTCCCTTTAATGCTATAATAAAGGGCTACAACGAGCACAGCTTGATGCGACCACAGCATGTTGACCTCTGATATTCGAACAAGTGTAGTGGATACAGTAAAGAGCTCGACACAATAGTTAGATGGACACAAAAAAGGCTTGACACAGTAATTAGCAGGACACAAACTTATGGATAAAAAACGGTAACAGCTACACAAAATCTGTTGAGTACTGCCAAGCGCTTACATCAAGAGAAATCAAAAGAAAAACTGATGAGAAATAAAGATTTTGCATTATTTAAAAAATTAAAATTTTTGCCCCTTTGACCCCTAAAAGCTCGAAAACGGAAAGATCTACAACAAATCAGTTGGCATAACTCTGAAAGCTTACAACGAGAGGAATCCAGAGAAATCCGAAAAATAATAATTCTAGGTTATCTACATGCTTGCAGTTTTGGACCCGTTGGCCCCTAATAGTTCAGAAAGGAAACAAGTTATCAACAGTCTCATAGTGCAGCACCACATTAATTTTTCATAGGAAGCCATTGCAAAAAGTTGCATCAAAATCGTACTAAAAATAAAAAAAATAAAATTTTTGAAATTCGCCCTTTTTGGGCCCATTAATCTCATGAACGGTACATGCCACATCAACCCATTGACATACTACAGATTGGAAATTTCCTAATGAGCACAATGAAAAACCTCATCAAAATCTGATAAATATTAAAGATTCTAAAGTCAAATATGTGAAAACATCCGATTTAAGCCTTTTTGGTCCCTTTATATGAAACAGGCGGGACAAGGAACAAGAAATAATAACCAGGACTTAAGCATGTGCCAAAAAACATCATACTAAAAATTCAAAATGATCCATCCAACAGAAACAAAGTTATGCTGTCCACAGACACGAAAATACCCAATTTTACCCCCTTTTGGCACCTTTTTTCTAAAACGGGTCGGGCCAGGAATCCGAAATTTAATCCCGGGGTTAAGCTTGTGCCAAGAAATCTAATTAGAACCAAAGTTATGCTGTCCACAGACGCCGACACCGACGACGACTGCGCCATATCATAATACGACCACACATTTTTTGCGGTCGTATAAAAAACGGACTTTTCATCGGCAGTAAGACGGCTGCCACGCGTGAAATCCAGGCTTACTCTTTTAGAGCACCAAATGATACCTCTAGCCTTTGAAATGATATCAGATTTCTTTGCTCAGAACATAAAAGTAAGAATTTGCTAAATCTCGTAAAAGCTCCTATAAAAAGATGTTTTCGCATTTCACTTTTCATTTAACCATTCTGGAAACTGTCTTTTCAACTTTACCGTAATTCATGAGGTTAAATACTCTGTAACAATAAGTAACATCTGCCAACATCCTCATGCTTTCTATTATGTAAAATGTATACACAAAAGCCAATTTATAATGAAAGGGTATGGAGTAAATGTTCATGAGACAAAGTCTCTACAAATATTACCTGTACATGGTAAAACCATGCAATGAAATAACATTGTTGTCCTTCACCTTGAAGTCACCATAATCATTTGGCCATCCAAATAATTTAGTTTTTTGGTTAATTTTTAATTTAGCTAATTGGTTTTGGAGGTGCTATAAAATGAATTGAACTAAAAGCCTAAAAAAATGTAAAAATCTGTCAACATTGCATGTTCAGTGGCTGTATCTAAACGTATGAAAATGTATTTGAATGACTTTTATGGTGTAGTTTACAACATATGACCTGTTAGAATAGTTTAGGAGATTCGAGCCATTCCAAAAAGTAGCATGCCGAAACAAATAAATTCACGAGAAAGTAGACATACCTCTTTTAGTAATCGTCATCAATTGTCGAATTTAAAAACCCACCATTTCTTTTGAAATGCAAATACCAAGTCGGGACTATTGCGGTCGACAATTTTGCCGGTGGTTTCCATGTGATTTGTCTTTTTGTCTCGTGGACGCTCTTGACCACTCTGTTCGGTAATTTTGTCATTACCCACATTTTATAATCGTTCATAATAAGACGCCCAAACATTCAATTTGCTACCCCATCGAAAATTCAAATTGTCAAATTGACATCCTGAAATATCAAAACAGTAGTTATCTTAGACCTATATGTAAATCAAAATTGATATTCAAAGTCTATTTCAGCAGCAGCAATATGCGTCTTTTGACGCCTGATGCCATCTTGAAATTTAAACATAAAGGTCCTCGCTTCAACAGAAATGAGTTTTTCACACACTAGTACAAAGTAGAAAAGTTATTGATTTTCAAAGATACACGAGTTTCTTATGCAAAGGAAAATAACCAAACAGGATGGGGTAAACAAAATTACCGAACAGAGTTATCAAAACCCGACAAATCAGACGGAAATCAACGGAAAAATTGTCGACCGCAATGGTCCTGACTTGGTACAGGCATTTCACAAGAAATGGTTGATTAAACCGGTTTTATAGCATGACAATATTTGATCAAATATGATCAAATGCTTTATATATTTACAAATGCTAGTTTTGTAAACTGATGAACATTAATTGTTTTGTCTTTTTGCATTTAATACTTATAAAAGGTCCTTTATAAATATAACGTGTCAATAAAGCATCGTTGTACGATGTACTAAGTATGTGCAACACTTTCTAAGATGTAAATATTTTACAAGACTATTGAACTTTCGGTTCAAGTGTTGCAAGTTGTTTTCATTCCATTTCCCTTATTGATGTGATATTAGCAATGCACTAAAATGATTTTCATAAATTTGAATGCTGTTTTTTAATGAATTCTAGTGTTCCAACAAAGACCCAGAAAAAAACTTATGAGCTGTGTGATTTATATCCTTGCATAATACTCGTAACAGAAATAGTAAAGCACTAGTGAAATGATATCACTTATTATCTGAACTAAAATGGTTATATTCCTGTGGTGTATATAATGTTTCAGACAGTGATATTTGAGAATTGTCTGTTCCAATTTTCGTCTCGGTAAGCTCAACACTGGCAGCCGTTCCTTCATCTGTAGGATGCTTGATAATAGTAGATAGCCGTTTCCGGACCTTAATAAAATTATCCTCCTGATAAACTAGTCCTCGTTTTTCTCGTAAAATTTGTCTGAGGTATCCCCAATCCTTGCCACTCACTGGTGACAATTTCACGCCAGAACTGTGGAGTATTCTGAGACCATTTCTATTATCCTCTGCATCCTCTTCGCCATCTTCTATATTTATCAAACGGACCATTTTCAGTTCAATGTTTACATTTTTTCCTTGATCTTTGAATGTAGCAATGAGATCAGAAAACGCGGTTGAAAATGGAAATAAAGGTGACGTATTTGAAAATATTTCTATATCTAGAGACGAACTTTCTGCCACATAAGGGTCATCAGATATCCATGCAACAAATTTTTCCATAGCCCGCCAATCGTCTCCAATCAGTGAATGGAAGCAACGGATTATAGTTGTTTGCCCGTCAAACAATGAGGCCGAACATACCACAACATGTTCTTCAATGGGTTCATCTATAATTCCTGTACACCATAGAGCATAAAATTCTTTTCTGTATAAATGATGTTCGTCTTCCATGCCTTTTTCTCCTAAAAGAAAAAAAATATATCTCTACATCGTACGTATATTCATTAAAAGAAAAAAATGAAAGGATATGGAGTGAATGTACATTTGACAAAAACGCACACGATACATAGAAAACTCCAGTTTATCAAGGACAGGGCTTTTATTCCTGTCTACATCTTGATGTCGCCTGAGGGTCTTCAACTAGAGGGGAACAATAGTCATCCCCCTCATTTTACTATTTTACGTCCGAAATGAAGTTTTAATGTTGTGTATAATTATAAATATATAAATAAATAACTATCTATCTAAGATATTGCTTTCGGTAAAGGGGTGATACCTCCTGGTAGGTTTAATCTAGGGTTGTAACGAAGTACATGATGTATTAGAGTTCAGTGCAGATCAGTCGTATATCGCATATAGCAGAGAGGATTCAATGTCTTTCAACAAGGAATGTCAACACAGAGTTATTATTCCTATAAAGTCGCAACTCTACATACTATATACACCTGTCCGATGAATAACTAAACTGCTGCGCCAAGAGCGAATGATACGCCCGTCCTCTATCAAGTCAAACTTTATGGCATTGTTGGACCACAACACAAATTTGATTGAAAAAAAAATAAAAAAAGAATATGTGCCTTACCAAGATATCACAATTAACAAATATTAAATTAAATTTCACAAAGTCCAAGGGCCATAACTCTGTATGAAATCAACCAACCGGAACCAAATTCATACTTGATCTGTATCTCACCTAGATATACTCACATACCAAATATGAAATTAATATGTCAAGCGGTTACAGAAAAAAACTCCGGAAACCTATATTTCTCAAAATTTCACTAAGTCCAAGGGCCATAACTCTGTACAAAATCAACGGACCGGAACAAAATTCGAATATACTGGGCTTGACAAATAAATTATTTATACAGTCGTCTCGAAATTGGCCCAACATTTTTAGCAAATTTGTATCACGAATTTTTTGGTATTTTGGTAGTTCCCTCTATGGGATTCGAACAATTGCTATTGTGATATCTATACCAACACCGCGTGCACTTCCTCCAGCGTCAAAGGCAACTCGGCGACCTAGGCTATTCAAAATAAGGCTTTCGATAACCGGCTTGTAACGTGACAAATTAGCTGCGATGAAGTATCATATATAGCAAATCAGCTGCCATGAAGCATCGTATTCAATGTCTTTCGACAAGGAATATGGAATCTTGCAAGAACCTATACCGACTATATATCCAATCAGACGCTGTCATATGTGTACGTCCTACGTAAAATACTGAGATACACTTCAAGAAATGTTTCATGTCACAGTTATCTGAATGCCTACATCCCTGTATAGCACTGAATTATAAATATCTTGGACAGAAGACACAGGCTTCTACATTCGGTAGAAAATGAAATATCGACAAAACTCTACTGGAAATGTTTTTGCACACCTTTTCCTTTCGCTCTACTCGAGAAAAGACGGAATGGAGTTTCAGATACTCCGATTCAGCCCCTTCTGGCTTGGAGGGCCAATCAAATGTCCAGATTCAGATGTATTATGATATATAGATTTCTTGTAGAGTCAAAGTTATATTGATTTTGATTTTAAATTTATTTTGTTCATTAAAGAAAAGGATTGATAAATCCATTTCTTTAGGAACATAAAATGATACAGCACAAATCAATAAATATCCCACTGAATACATGAAAATAAAAACAAATGAAACAAAATTTATATTATTGTTCCGCATCTTGAAATCGCCGTACTGCCTTCAACAATAAGCAATTTTATTGATTTTTCTTAAACATGTTAAAGTTGTTTGCGTCATGTCGCAGCTGAAAAATAAATAGCCATGTATGAGAAAAAATATTTACCAAAGATGTCTGATACTGTTTCCCTTACTGCTGTCTAGATTTTCACACAAAACTTCTCATGAAATTATTTAGAATTAAGTTCTGTGAAAATACAAACTCATATGTAATAGCTGCACTATAACCTGTAATATATAAAATTGTCTGAATAAGCACATTTAAGTATACAGAATACTAGTATTACATCAACTCTATAATATTTTAAATTAGTATACATACGAATGTTATCGTTTTACTGTAGCTTATAACACGGGAATCATTTTGTGAGTACAATGTGTATATACTATAAAGAGAGTAACCAAAAATCAAATAAACCAGAGACTTATAAAATTAAGCAAATAGTAGGAAATTCCTTCCATGTATATATAATTTGTGAAAAACCCCGTCTAAAGCAGATGAAATTTGAATAAAAATGACATGTCTGTTGTCATATTTTAGGAAGAAAACAATATAACTTAATATCCAGATCTTTTTTGCTGATTAATTTACCAGGATTTGATCAACTCACTGAAAAAATTAAATATAATAATAAAAAGGGGGATAACAGGAAACATCAACAATGGCTGAAAATTACAATAACATGTTACAATCTGCCAAGGAAAAACACAAATAAGACAAAAGACAAACGTAAACGGCAATAGGAACTTGGTACCGGCGCTAGCAAAAGCCATCGAAAGGGTTAAATCGGTTTATAGGTACCCAAACTTCCCCTTTATCGATCCCGTCTTCCTGTCAGCTGTCCAAAGGACCCTAGCCTGGTGGTAGAATACTGCCGCACTACGGAAGAAAAATCAAACTAAAAACTTCCCTAATGGCTTGGTGAAGAACCGTTATAAATTCAGTAGACATCGAGACGGTAGACAACGAACGCATAGATGTGAAAGATCAATATATGGTTCTATACAATTATAGAATATTTTCCTTTGTATCTGTGTTTTCTTTCTTTGTCTTTTCATAACAGTGATGAAAAGGCCATGATTGAAAAGGCCATGATGATTGAAAAGGCCATGTATTAATCTTTATTTAATATCATTATTAGTTCAATGTTGCATTAACATTTATATCTTATAGAATGCTGACTTTCAAGCTTACATAAGTGATTACAATTTAGACATTGTCTCTGAAAACTTACTTGCCATTTCAAGATCTCTATGAGTATTGTATATTAACCAAAAACATGCATATAGTGATCTACAGTCAATTTCAATTAACATGATTAAAGAATACTTGTTTATGGGATTTATTGGAAAATCATAAATCCCGTCCATTTTCTAAAATACATTCTCTCAAAACATTTAATTTTTCCACAATGTCTACTACGCTTCCTCATTATATATTAAAATCACGAATCAAAAGTATGATTATAGCCTCTGACGATTAAAACAATGTTGTATTAGGTTATTTATCCACATTTTTTTCAAAAAACAATTTAAAAGGAAAAGTATGCTACGATGAAAAAACAGGTGCGCAGTGTGCTTGATTTTCTAATTGATAACATATTTGTCACATTTGGAGGTGTTATTTATCAACAGCAAGTTGGCATACGAATGGGCACTAATTGTGCTCCTCTACTCGCAGACTTGTTTTTATATTCTTACGAGACTGAATTTCTTCAGGGATTAATAAAAGATCATAAAATAAAAAGATGCTAGATCCTTTAAACTCACTTATAGATATATTGATGATGTTCTTTCCAACAATAACGCATCTTTTGATTTTAATTTCCCAATTGTGACCTTTCCCATTCTAAGCAGCAATATACCTACCTCTCCAGCCTATGGAGTGTACATTTCACAGTTGATTCGTTACTGTCGAGCGTGTAGTTTGTACAGTGATTTTTTGAACAGAGCAAAAACACTGTCCCAAAAGCTGCTTAGTCAGGGATTTGTTCAACCTATGTTAATTTCATCCCTCAAGAAATTCTATGGCCGTCACCATAACATCATTGAAAGATATGACGTGTCAGTATCTCAAATGAAAGTGGACATTTTCAGCTAGATTCACGTCTTCCCGGATCTGACTACTGACTTTGACATTTTCCTGGATCGACTCATTCACAGTGTGACGGGTGCTGTTAACAGAGCAGGACATGCTTA
>MJUU01053004.1:0-12333 GCA_002080025.1 Modiolus philippinarum | reverse complement strand
TTTTTTTTTGGGGGGGGGGGGGTATACTGCTTCGATGTAATCATGGCATTTGCAAATTCAGTTGATCCACCCATAAAAGAAAATACTTTTACAATCAATAGCCTTTATATAAAAAATATAATAAGTGATTGGTGGCTAAGCGGATATCGTTATGGTAAGAAGTGTGCCATACACAGCTCTTTGTATAACACAACGTGTGAAATTGAAAGTAAACAAATAGATACTAAATATAAATCTAGTGCATATATACTCTCAATACACACCAGTATCATATGACATTTATATCTTTATGTATAATAATTAAAAATAAGAAGGATATGTCTTACCTTCTGCTTATCTTTCACTTTTAGCACCTACTGCTAATCTACAACATTCAGGCAGTTGTTAATCATTCAATCGGTAAATCGGCCGCTGACCCACTTATTTTCTGTACTTTATTATTATATTATGTAACATGCTGAAAATCGAATGTATTATTGTATATTTTTAAAGTTTTATTTACTATAACTATCACAACATGACATTTATTTAATCTTTGAACTTTACCAGAGATATGATGTAAACAGACCTCGTACTGAACAATGAAAAGCCCAAAAATGGAACCTAAAATTCTAGATTTTCATTCAACAATATCTAACTAGGTCAACTAAGTAACTCTTAGACCAAAAATATTAAATTGGCTACATGGATTCTTATATAAGTTTATTAATGAATGGTATTTAAAAACTGAGATTTGTGGATGGTGTGTGTTTAACGATCGAATGGAAGGATGTGAGGTAAATGCACACGGGCAAAAGTATCTACCACGTATATATACATGGTAAAACCAAGGAATCCCTGGGAAACAAAGTATTATTGTTGTTCTTCATCTTGAAGCCAACGTGAGGACTTCAAATATGAACTTTGCTAATGCCTCATAATATTAGCACCAGTCTGAGGGAATTCATTGCTACATGTCATACTACGATAAAGACATACACGTATCTTTGCTTTTGGTCATAGAAACAGAATCGTCAACAAATATAACCACAACTGACAAAGTTTTCTTACAAACGCTGTCGTCCGCAGCCTGACAAAAAGACTTATAGATAACAATCGAGGCTTGTTTAGGGGGGGTCCCAATATCCCATATCCCGGTAAGTCTGGACTAAAATATCCCTTTGAAAATTGAAGATATCACTTTAATTATTGAAATATCCCGTTTTCCATAGTCTAAATATCCCATATCACAGTACTTTTTGCCTCAAATATCCCATATCCCGTTAGCCAAAGCAGTAAATATCCCGTATCCCAATATACCCTAAACAAGCCTCACAATCACAACATATAAACAATCAAGGAGTCAATTGCAAAAAATTATGCAAAATAAAATCATAGGATGTGGAAATAACATTTGGAAATTGAAAAAAAATAAAATGCCAAAATTGGAGAGTATGATAGTGTTTCCATACGAAAAATTATCTCAAGAATAATTTTATCATAAATGAAATACATATAGAGTATAGGCAATTTTACCAAAACATTGACTTTTTTTAACAATTATATATTATATTTACCACATTTCCTCATGTTAAAATGAAATCGCGAATTAAGTCATAATTCAAAAATGGTTACTTGGGTTATAAATCCATATTTTTTTCGAAAACCAATTTATAAGGAAAACTTTTCGACCACAAAAATAGGTGTGCAGCATACTTGATATTCTTATCGATAATATAGTTGTTGTATTTGGAGCTGCCATTTTCTTGCAGATTTATTTTTTTCTCCTACGAGACTGAATTTCTTCAGGGACTCGTAAAGCCTAGTAGAATAAAAAAGGCCACATCCCCGAGTTCAATCTCACATATATAATGTTCTTTCCATTAATAACGCGTCTTTTGCGAAATTAATCCCATGAATATATCCTCTAGAATCAGGATAAAGGAAACAAAGAAACTATTCGATCTACATCTTTTGGACTTGCATCTCGAATTTAATTGACAAAACAACGGCAGTAGAATACCGAAGGATTACACAAATCAAAGTCCAGAGACAAGGCAAAAGCAAGAACACCAAAAGACGGAAGACCAAATACACCACATGCCCACAAAACACATATACAACACAAAAAACTAAAGCACTAAATGTTCATTTCAGTACTAAAATTTTAAAGGTGCAAATTTAATTTAAAAAAAAACAGTTTCCACAACACGGGGTAATATTCATATGTTTCTTGTTTACAGAGTGTGTGTTTCACAATTGATTAGTTAGGCGAGAGCTAGTACTATTTCGGACTTTCTCATTCGGTATAGATATCTCCGTGAACTCTTTATAAATCAGGGCTCAAGAAATTTGTGTTGTACGATATAAACAAATATTAGTCTCTTGTGTAAAATTCAAGTTACGTTCCGAACTATGATTCAAGATTATTTAGTTACTTAGTACTTGGATGACTTTTTTTATTGTTTATAAGCTTTTAATAGCAATTGCTATCGCAATCAAAGGCAAGTTTTGGCGAGTCATTTATATAAAACCGGTTTATCCCAGTTTCTTTTGAAATGCCTGTACCAATTGTGGTTTTGTACCTTCTTTGTATGTTTGCCCTTTGGATTTCGCCTTCTGACAAATACATTCGATACTTTTGTTTTTAATTACACTTATTTGTAACAAGAACTGTCGCCAAATGGCAGCCAAATATACCCCCCGCTCATTGAACCCTGAATCGATATGGTAAGTGCAAATTTATACATCTCCATATAGTGTCCTTCCTTTGTGTAAAGTTTCATCAAAATCCTTCCAGTGGTTTAAGAGAAGTTTCGCTTACGAGGTAACCCATACATAGGGATTCAACAAAAAGTCAAAGTCCAATTATCTCCCCTTCCTGGTTTCGAACAATAATTATATTCCTTCATGCACATCTCCATATAGTGTCCTTTCTTTGTGCAAAGTTTCATCAAAATCCTTCAAGCGATTTAAGAGGAGTTGCGCTTACGAGAAGTTTGGACAGACGGACAGACAGACAGGGTGATTCCTATATACCCCCAAACTTTGTTTGCGGGGGGTATAAAAAATCAAAGGCAGAGAGGTCTCGAAGCATATGTATTTCAACATAGTTTATCAATGTTAGCTCCTTTCCAAAGAACGTTCGTATGAAATTTCCTAAAAGCGTTATACATGTAGTTAGTAAATAAACTTCTCAGTTTATTATCTTATGGCATATCAAATAATGTATCAAATGCACTGATAATTATAGACATTTGAAGAAATACTTATATAACAATAAATGCTTACATATAGTACTTTTCTCCTTATTATTTCGGTTAAATTCAGTTATTGTCAATAACAATTAAAAAGAAATTCTAGGTGTAAGAAAATTTTTCTTGGATTTTGCAACAGGTCTTTTAGGTCAGTAAATTACAAATGACCGACAGAAACCCCACTGTCATTTCCAGGACATGCTCTGTCAATTGCAAAACATGCTCACCCTTCCAGGGCACCTGAATTCACGCTCGGTTTTATACGAGTTCACTCTTGAGTGTCTTAGTTTTGAATGTTGAGTTTTATTTCCGCGTTTTGTGTCCATCTAGAGTTTGATTTTTGTAATTACAACAAGCATTCTTTGTTCCATCGGCATTCTACTCCCATTGTTGCAGATATAGTTGGTGGAATTTAAAACAGAACTCGAAATTACTGAAGGACCAGAAACATATAAAACAAGAAAGTTGTACATACGGAAATAAAAATGGAGTTTCAAAAGTCAACAAAGCACACTACACCACAATCTTCGTTGAGATTTCTATGTGAAGTATCCGTCTTATTGGCCAATTTCTTGTTAATTAATATTTTTATTTAAATGTTTTAAACTATTAAATTTTACTTTTCGGTTTAGAAATACGTCGACAAATCAAGAGTAGGTTGATGTGACCATACCATGATTGTTGTGATTAACATAGCGTGGTTGTAGAATTTCATATCACTAGATGTATATCTGGAACAAAAAAAAAAACGCAAAAGTGGGAAAGTCACATTTATCGTTCGGATAATTCATAGATTTTTTCCCTTTTAACATGAAGAAGAAAATTAGTTAAAATTGATTACTGACTGCAATGTTTGTTTCACGAAATAAAGAATTTACAACACTTCTTTAAGGTTTGGGTCCAATAAAACTAGTTCAACCCCGCCGCAGCAGATTTGCGCCTGTCATAAGTCAGGACATTTATTAAGCCTTTGTGTGTCTTGTCTGTTTTCTAGTTAGTTTACTATGTCTATAGGAGTCTAGGATGATGTTTATTTCGCTGAACTTGATTACTCTTTATTCAGGGGCCGACTCCGACCTGCCGTTGGGTGTGGGGTTTCCTCGCCGTTCATTGAAGATCTTATGGTGGCTTTGAGTTGTTATTACTCCCCTCTTCGACACATTCCCCGTTTTCCTTCTTTTTTCTATCAAAGAAGTTCAATTCAGACAAAATAATGTTTGAAAGAGGGATAAAAGTGAAGTCAGCTTATATTTCTAGTTCATTGTTTCCAGAAACATTGATTCACTCAATTTTAAAAATGTGTAGCTTAAAAATGAAAAAGATATCGAACTTGAATCTAGAGAATGCAGACACCTACATTCTACATTTTGAAATCTTGGCATATTGTTCGTGCCAACAATATTTGTGCCTTGTTACATAATAAATGTTGTAAACATCATTTCATAAGCGACTTTACATATGCTCGTTGATTTAGTTGTGCAATAGTATATGATTTATTCCGACACAACAGCAAACAATAAAGAGAAGGACTGACACACATCATACCAAGGTGAAATGATTTCTAGGAAGTATGGTTTTGTCTAATGCAATTCTATAGTCATCAACCTGAGGTTTGCAACAAAAATTGGGTTTTAAAGCATGAAGCAGAAAGCTACAGTTATTCTATGGATTTACGTGCACTAGGTCTATTTAAAAACCAAAAGAGATATACAATATTGATCGAATAAATTTACAAAAATGGAAAACTAGTTGCGCTTCGAGATTGGTATTATGGGGTATTAGTTTTTCAAGTATTCTGACCAATATGACATATCTCGAATGAAATAACACAAAACATAAAACGTATGGTTGAAATGCATTCACTAAGAGGAAAAAGTAAAAAAATACTGAGTATTTGTGGAAAAATACCTTGAAGCTGAACAATAAAAACGTAGCATTCTCTCAGAAGGTAGAACGCTGGAAATTAAAATTGGAATATTTTATAACCTTTTTAGATGGATATGATAATGGAAATACAAACTTTGTGTTATATCACACAAAAAGTTCATATTAATTTTAATGCTGTTTTCATAACACTTGTCAAATATCGAGATAAAAATAAACAAAATAATAAACGACTATTAATAATCCAAAACAATTTACATTTTGTAATTTTACCTATGTGTTCTTAAATTTTACATTTGAAAAATAATAGTCCTACCTTTGCTGGTCCTCGCTATCTCCAGAAAAGATTATTGTTCTCTCTATCTGTATATCAACTACTCAGACCCGATTTCGTTCTCTAAGTAAACAATAAATAGTTATACGAATTATGTAAAAATTAAATACGTACAAGGTAAATGTACTGATCTGTTTATATGTATTATTTGTTTATAAACTGGTCATATTTGTTTTATTAATATGCACTATATGTTAATAAAGTGGTAATATTATATATTCATTTTTTTTCGGTTCAAATCGTGTCACATGACATTTGAGATTTCGCTGGGTCAACCGGCTAGCGTTAGGTTGAATAGGAAGGTCAACCAGGGAACAAGAAAATTCGATGTTATATAACAGTTACCACCCTAGATAGTGTGTGACCCAGCGGTTTCTCTCCCCTCGAAATTTAGGTCACCCTCCAGCAAGCTCTCGGGTGACCTTAATATCTCGAGGAGAGAAACCGCTGGGTCACACACCATCTAGGGTGGTAATTGTATATTATTTGAAGTGAAAAAAAATATCAAAAATTACCGTAATATGTCCAACATAATTTTGCTACTTGTTAAAAATGTATTCTCCTGAGAGATCAAAATCTTCCTGCATCAAGTTTTCCCGAAACCTACAGTTTTAGTAGTCATGGTTTGTTCTGTTCTTAGAACATAATAACTTTACCATTCTTTGTTCATAATCCAAATAAAGTAAGATATCATTTCTCTTGTCATTATTGTGGTATAATCAAAACAATTTTTTTCACACGTGGTCAAATGCTAAAATACTTTTTTGATGGCTATCATTGACATTGTCAAGTACGAACGAAATGAGCAATTTTTGTTACTGACCATCTAAAAATCAATTCAGTACAGTTTACTGCGGTTTGATGGAGATGACCAAAATTGATTCAATCAGAGACATATATATAACAGAAAGGTCACCCTATTTGACTATATGTATCAGCAGGGACTATACATTGTAATGTATAGTCCCTGGTATCAGCCATTGTCCATCCAGAGACATTAAGCAATTAAATGTTTCTGGCCGATGTGAGCGATACAGGTTATAGAGTGCATTTTGTTTCATATTTCTGTTACAACTGCTTTATTTTATTTCATTATTTATTTATTTTTGAACACCTCATATCCCCAAAATTGTGTATATTTATATATTTTCTCACATTTTTCACGACAAAATTTACAAAAAAATTAAAAACATGATATTTTTTTTATATTTTTATCAATTTTTTTTATTTTACCCTCAAATTTACAATATTATTTACAACATTCACACATTTTGTCAACCTATCTTTGATTAATTTGATTAATAAAATTTTTATCTAATCAAGCCCCTTACTGTATCCCTTCATAACTACTAAAACAACAATATTTAATTATGTGATTTTAAGAATGTTGACATTCAGGGAACACACCTGCACAAGTAGTTTCAGAGGACATAATAAAAATATTCTTCACGCCACGATATAGCTGAAATATTGCTAAAGTTGGCGTTAAGCAAAAATCAATCAAAATATTCTTTTCCATAGGTCATGAGTTCACACCATAAGCGCCTTGGTTCTTATATTTCTGTGCCTTGTGGCCGTCTCACGTCCTTGTTTTGTCTTTGTTTTTCTCTGTTGCCGTTTTTGCCACGTCTAAATGGACTTAGATTATTGTGATAATCACTTCCCTTGTTCCTTCGGTATTCTACTGCCGTTGTTTCATGATTAAATGTTAAATTATGTTTCATGCTTACTTTTTGTCAAACCAAATGTGTGTGTTTTTTTTTGTTTTTTGTTTTGTTTAAAAACACCTCCAATGCAAATATAGTGGGTCAAACTTGCTTCAGTAATTCAGAAGAAATTGTCAAAGAATGTTTTCCACCAACGCAGAAGAACTGCGTTTGTGGTCATGCGTTTTTAAAGAATTAGATCTTTGTGAATCACTCATATCAAGTTGAGAGTCGACAGTTCTAGATGTGATAAAAACAGACGTGTATTTCTGGTGGCCTTGATTAAAAGGTAAACTTCGTAATAACATCCATGTGAAGTTTGGTTAAACTTGCTACAGTAATTGAAGAGGATTATATGAAAAATTAGTGAGTAGATAACAAGACAAAGCACAAATATAAGACGACTGACACTAAGTAATGGCAATTAGTTATCCATTACTACAGCTGACAAAAATATACAAAGTTCAATTTCTGCAGTTTGGTCCTTATTGACTTTAGTGAAGCATTTAAACAGATGGGATATGTCAGCTGTATTATTCTTCTCAGATAAAAGATCAGACACAACAAAATTTCATACAAATAAATGTTCTGAATGCAAACTCGTGAAAAAGTAAAACTTTTAACTTAAAAGTTTTTTTTATTTTGTCAGGGCCATAAACATATTTATAAGGAGTTATGTCAATTCTTAAAGTCTAAAGCCAAGTTATTTCAATTTTTTTAAATAAAATGTGTGAATCAAATTGAAAAACATCATCAATTTAATATAAGCAATATTGAAAGAAAATATCTTTCAAGCATTGATTTTATTCAATAAATTAATGTTTTCAAAATTTTAATATTAGCGTTACAGTTTCATTCTGGAACAACAATCCTTGAATCAATTAATCATTTAATTAGCATTATCTAAAATTTCAATATTTCTGGAATAATTTTTTTGTTCCAGAATTGTTAACAACTCTAGTATTCCTGAATTGTGATGGCCAACTACATGAGATCCTTCAAAAGGACCGAGTTTGGTTTCATATTGCTTTGTGGTTTCTATAGAAAACAGGTGCCATTGAAGGCAATAACCCACTCTGGTAAAGCAAATTGAGCTAAAACCATTGTTATTGTGTTATAGAAACTGTACCAAAATGATATTAAGATCTGTTGTTTATAAATAATTAATTCAACAAAACCAATGAGCAAAAAAAAAAACAGGATTCTGATGACATATAATTACAAAATGTTTTTGAGCTCATAAAAAGAAAAAAAAACAACAACATAAAATCAAATTTTCAAATAGATGATGCACAAGGGCAACGTATACGTAACATTCTGTGAATTTCAATGAATTTCATTGAGTGGTCTAGGAGTTGTCGCCACAAAGCAAGTACCCTATGGAGGACGGACGAACGAACGGATGTAAGGACACCATGATCACTATATACCGCCCGCCAAAGCGGGGAGTATAATCTTGAACTTCTACTCTTACTCCCTAAAAGTGTCCATGTTAAGCTAAAAAAAAGCAGCCATCTTTTGATCATGTGTGAACCTGAAAAATTACCTTTCTTAAAGGGGATTACCGAGAACTATTGTGGCCATGATTGGTTCTAAATGGCCCAGAAGTTTCCAAGGAGAAGATCATTAAAAGTATTCCCATAGGGTCCAATGTTTAACTTTGTTACGCAATGGCAGCCATCTTGAATAAAGCCTGCATTGCTTTTCCGAAAAGGGCAAATTGTTAAACTATATTCCATGCTGGCTGCCACGTTTCCTGTCAAATCGGAGCAAAATGTGCAATTATTGTACAGGACCTTTGCTGGTAAGTTCAAATTGAATTGGCTTCAAACAGATGATGAAAGTGATGTTTTACCAAAATTGTTCAATGTTAAACTATGTTTAGCACTTGCAGTCATGTTTTAGTTGGGTTTAAACAGATTGAACATTATTGTAAACGACGTTCCAATAGTTTGGTTGAATTTTCTTCAGGGGTTCCATGTGATCAATCTAATATATATTCCCATGTGGTCAATGTTAAACTAAAGTTCAGCACATGCATCCATGCTTTATGTCATATAAGAATGAAATGGGCAATTTTTTAACAAAACGAGCAATCATTATAAAAAAAACCTCATTCCTGCAAATTGTGGTTGATTTTGCTTCAGGAGTTTGGAAGAGATTGTCAGAATATAAATTTCTCATAGGTTTCATGTTTCATGCCGGCCGTTATGTATTGGTTGGATCTGAACGAAATGACAATTTTTTAAGGACCTTTCCTAAATAATTCCAGTGCAGTTTAATTAAATTTGCTTCAATAGTTTCAGAGCAGATGATGAAAATAATGCCTTTTCCATAGAATTCAATGTTAAACTATGTTTAACTCTAGCAGGCATGTTTTTTTAATTGCATCTAAACCACGCCTGGTAAAAAAATGTGTCCGCAAATCTCAACTTAATAAGTGCAGTCTGAGAAATCAAAGAATGTCGCTCCCTATAAAGTTATAAAATAAGTCTTAAGGGACCGACCATTTAACTTGAAAAGGGGGGGGGGGGCTATGGTTTTCTAAAAAAATATTTTGGACCTGATTTTATGTGAAAAAAATATTTTGGCTGCCAAAATGATAAAAAAAAAATTTCTGAAGGAGGCTTTCTGCCCAAAAAAATACTGTTAATTTTTGAAAAAAAATATTTTTTGATACACGTGAAAAAAAAAAACATAACCCCCCCCTTCAGGTTAAATGGTCGGTCCCTAATAAATCAAAAACCCTTTTCTTTTTTCAAATAACAATGGTAAATTTTTGTTTTATGTCCAGATTTAAGAATCGCCCCAAAGCTTCTGACTACAATAAACACAATTTCTGTCTCAAAACGCAGACTTTTATATGGTTTAAAGTAGTATATGGGCACGAGCAAAGTCGGATTTGAGGAGGTGGAGCGAGGTGGAGCCGGAAGTGACGTCACCGGAAGTGACGTAGAGCGGAAGTGACGTGACCGAAGTCACGTGACCGGAACACGAAGTGTTTTGACTGCGCATGTGCAACCGGAAGTGGCCTTTTTTGAAGCCCTAGTCGGGCCTATTGACCGGAAATGACGTGTTGGAACAACACGTGACCCCGCAGGGGTCACGGTTGACCTTAGTCCATGACGCGTGCGTGACCGGAAGTGGGCGTAGCCCCATGTGTCAACCGGAAGTGGTCTTAATTGAGGCCCTAGTCGGGCCTATTGATAGGAAATGACGTGTTGAAAGAGGGCAAGACCCCGCAGGGGTCTCGTGTGACCTTACTATTATGTATATGCGCGACCGGAAGTGGGCGTAGCCCATATGTATACCGGAAGTCGGGAATGTTCTTTCATTATTTCCCCCTTTTTGTATGTAGTAACAATGGTATTCTTTATATTTTCTTCCCTTTTCTGTCATTTCCTTCCTTGTCTCACCGTTTTTTTTATTGTTGGTATACCTTTTCAACCCCTTTTCAATGTTGTTCTGCAATCCAATGTTTAGACTAATATCCTACCCTTTTTAATGTTGTTATACCTTTTCAACCCATTTTCAGTATTGTTCTTTGTATTGTAATTCAATGTTTGACTTAATTTCCTCTTGTCTAACCCTTTTCATGTGTGATTTTCTAATGTTCTACCTTATTTTATAATTATGTCCCTTTTTCATCCAATTCATAGAGGTATTTCCCTTTTCCCGCCTTATTTCTATACTTTCGTCTGCTATTGCCGTTGTATTATTATTTCCCATTATATTGCATAATTACTTCCTATTATATTACATAATTATCTCCCTTTTCATTCAATTCTTAGAGTGATTTCCCCTTTCCAGCCAAATTTCTATACTGTCCTCTGCTATTGCTATTTTGTTCCCTATTATATTTATTGATTATCTCCCTTTTCAATCAATTCTTAGAGTTTTGTCCCTTCTTTCTCTAGTAAAATCTACTATTGCCTTTCTATTTTCCCTTTTTCACAATATTTCATGATCATCTTTATTTTATCGAATCTCTAACCCATGACAACTTTATATTCATTTATTATTTTTATTTGAATGTTATTCTGTTATTTTTTCGAACTATTAGAGTTGTGTTCATTTTTTTTNTCTAATAATTAAGATTCCCAACACATACACCGACTAAACTACTTTATTGATGTTGTTTACCAAGTTTCTTAACCTTTTACCTGAACTTTTTCTAATGATATATTTTGCTAGATCTATTGTATTGTCATTATATGCGAAAGCTTACTTAGGTCACTCTGCATTTCTCCAGGCTTGTGACTGGCTATAACCGTATAGTTATAGGCTGCATTACCCCTTTTCCTTCTTTTTTCTCCATCTTTTATTCTTTTGTTTTATTTTTTCTGTTTCTTTTTAATTTTTTTTATCTTCTTTGTTTTGTTGATGTTCATTGGGGCTTTGTCTCATTCGTTGTGGTGTTGACTTTCTTGGCAGTATAGTCTTCTTGTAATTTTTTGCGGTCCTTTTTCACCTGTTTGTTCAGTTTGGCCCATTCTGTATAAAAATCGGTACACATTTTACAAATCCACCTCTTATTGTCGAATTCAGAGCGTTTCTTTACTTCTTGACATTTGGAACATTTCTTTTTCTTGGGTTTTAGATGCATTCTGTTAGTCTGGATGAAAGGTAAATCTGGCAGGATTTTCCGTCGATATCCAGGTTTCGGCTCTTCTTTTTCTTTCACATATTTCTTCATTCCGGTTGGAGTAACGACGTAGATGCACGACATTTTGTCCGATACGTTCGAGAGTTGGGAATCAACTGACAAAATTTTTAGTTGTATGTTCTTTTATTCATTTTCGGAGGTGATTTGTTTCAATAATGAATTATCCATTTTATTTACAATTGGCAGCGTAGAATGCATCAACTAGTCTTTGTTTCCATTTCTCAAGGCCTTCATAATGCTTTTGGAGATTTTTAGCCTTAACCAAGATGGCGTAAACCTCGGCGGGACGGGATGCAAACAATAACTGTAAATGAATTTTGTCCATTTTTCTTTTTAACTTACTGCAAAATATTAGTCTGGCGACTGAAGAGGTCGTTCGATCGCACCTTTATATAGTCCAAGTCTTTTGTCTCGATGGTTGTGATTGGATGTTTATTTTTGTAAAACGGCTTCTGATTGGTTGAATTCCTTGCAATTTAATTGGTCCGTATTATGTACACCTTCAAT
>MJUU01053003.1:33950-52221 GCA_002080025.1 Modiolus philippinarum | reverse complement strand
ACGGTCCAAAGCCTTACCGCGAGCGATTGGAGATCCACACCGGCAGCACACCTTAGGAAATAGCCTCGAATGCCTCTCGCATTTATCGCTTGGCCATATGGAAGGGTACGTGCATTGATGACCTCGAACCGTCTTGATGCAGCAGTGGGGTCCGAGCGATGGCCGTCGGCGGGGATGGGAATTATAGGACCTTCCCTCGATGTGGTGAGCCTACCTTTCGGCACCGCATCTGCTGCAGTCATATCCCGGGATCTCATCGTTAATAAGCACTCTCTTCCAGCGGTGCTTGCATCTAGGGGGTGGGGTCGTAGGAGATTCTCCAAATTCCCGATCCAAGTCTCTTTGATTTTCCAGGAAAAATTACTCCATCATTGTTTATCTTATACTCGATAGAATTCATCCAGATTGCATCGATACTTTCCATTCGTCTTGGGGCTCGTGAGATCGATGGTCATGAATCCGTGAGGCTTGGCCCAAGAGCGATTGCATAGAATATCGAACTGAGCTGGGCTGAGATCGCTGCAATGGTCCCGGCGGATATGATCACGATTCTTGGCATCCTGCTCGAAAAGTAAGATGAAATTGGCATTCTCCCGGATCGATTGCCGAGGGAGCTTGAAGTAATTTTGGCAGAGGTAGAAGCAATCGACGTTATTATGACGCCCGCGCACGTAGTAATCCTCGCACTTGCTCTGCTTGCTGAGCATCAAGTCGTCGAAGACCATGAGATTCTTGCAAGAGGGTTCGAGGTCGCGGGGATCGGGCACGTCAGTCACCTGCTCGAAAAAGAAGGGCTCGATACCACTTGGTTTGGATGGGGGCTTCATCACGTCCACCACGTCGATCAAGGATTGCGGATATCGATCCTTGATGGAAAGAAGCTCGCGGATATCGTCTTTCAAAAATCCTTTCCCCAGCGCTCGCTGCAGCAGCTGATAAATGGGCTGGTGGAGCGATTTTCCGAAGACATAGAGTCGATCGTAATCGATCCATTCGTCACGCAGGAGGAGGTTATTTAGCAGCGTCGTTTACCGCAGTCCGATTTCCCGATGATCAGACCTCGGATGGATCGCTGTGGGAGGAGAAAGTGATTATGCCTACTAATGGTGGTAAGCTCATCGTAGGTAAGGTCCTCATTGTCCATTTATCTATATAAAATGACAATGTTCTGCTTGAAATGTAAGAAGAAGAAGGAGACGAAAGGCTTGAGCGAGGTGGTTGCAAGCAATGAGAGGCTGCGGAAGGTATGAACCTGTGCCGTCTGCAGCTCCCAGAAATCCCAATGTATCGCTTCCTCAGGCTCCGGGCTCTGGAATCAGATGCTCAATCGCATGCCCGTGGAAATGCACTTACCAGGGCATAATTTCACCGGACCCGGGACCAAGCTTCATAAGCGTCTGAAGGCAGACGGCACCCCCAAACCTTGGTCCAGGCCCATCAATCGCGTGGATAAGGCCTCCTATCATCACGATCTCTGCTATGGTCAGCACCAAGAAACGCCCGCCCGCAATTCCATCTGCGATAAGACAATGCTCAAGGAGCTGGACGGCATTCAGCAGCCGACGGCCCGCGAGCGCATGGAACGAAGTATCGTCAGACCTATCATTGGCACCAAGGCACGATTTGGGCTGGGAGTGAAGAAAAAAAAGTGCGCTGGTCCGATCAGCTAGCCGAAGAGCTGCATAAGCCCGTCCGTCGGAAATTCGAAAACAGGCGCGTAGTGGTGGGTGGAGTGGATGAGACCTGGGCAGCTGATCTCGTGGATATGAGCGCCTTCGCCCGCGATAATCGAGGCTTCAAATACCTCTTGAGCATTATCGACGTCTTCTCCAAGTACGGCTGGTTGGTGCCCCTCAAGGATAAGAAAGGTGCGACGGTGCGAGATGCCTTCCGAGCCGTCTTCAAGGATCGCACTCCGCAGAAGCTATGGACCGATAAGAGCACGGAATTTTATAATCGTGAGATGAAGGATCTGCTGCAGAAGCATCGGATCGAACTCTACTCTACGGAGAATGAGGAGAAATCGAGCGTGGTGGAGCGCTGGAATCGTACCATGAAGGAGAAGATGTTCAAATACTTCTCGGCCAATTATACGCGCACCTACCTTCCCGTTTTGGACGATCTCGTCCGCCAGTATAATACCACCAAGCATCGATCCATCAAAATGACCCCCACCGCCGCCAACAAGAAAGAGCACGAGGGTAAGGTCTTCTGGAATCTTTACGGAGATCTCCCACCAATGAAGCCTCATCGATTCAAAGTCGGCGATCAGGTCCGAATCACAAAGAAGAAGGGTATCTTCGAGAAGGGATATACTCCGTGCTGGACGGGGGAGATCTTTACCATCGCCAAGGCCCTAGCGACGCAGCCGCCCACCTATCGTCTCAAAGACTACAAGGGTGAGGAAATCGAAGGATCCTTTTACGAGCCCGAGCTCCAGCGCACCGATCAGGACGTCTTTCGCATCGAAAAAGTCTTGCGGCGGCGAACCAAGGGTGGGATCAAGGAAATCTCCGTGAAGTGGCTGGGATATCCAGCATCTTTCAATTCATGGGTGAAGCAATCCGACTGGCAATAATCAGTAATCTTTCCGGTCGCTCCCTCGAGAGAGACCAGAAAGGCTATGAGGCATCAGGGGAGGGGACGATGACTTCGATTTCTATCTTGGGATCGTCTGCAAGATGCCGCCTAGATCTGCTGGACTTCTTTTACAGGGCATCTATCTTGGCTTGGATCGCACTGACCGCCTCCTGCCAATTTTTAGCATACCATCCCTTTGTGACCGGCTCGTCTGCTCGGGTCCCTTCTGGCAGATTGCATATCGCATGCCCTTGCATATCGATATCCCCTTCCATCTTCCCACCTGCCATGGGTAAGTGCTTTGCCATATCTTTCTCGATGCGGTTGAAGCGCTTCTTCTCTGCCTCGAGCGCTTTCCGGGTCGCACTGAGCTCTGCCTCAAGGCCATCGATACCTTTCATGCTCTCCTTCAGCTGGAGGTTGACAAATTTCTTCGTCACGGCGTCCGAGCTATCCCGCGGCAATCCAAGACTGGTGATGCGATGATCGTTCATATCGAGATCCTGAAGCATCCGCCATACGGGCATGCGCTTCCTCGAGTGAGATCCAAATTTATCCATTTATCTATAGGTCGAAGATGACCTCCTCCAGCGTCCGACCTTCCGAAAGAGGCTTCAAGACGTGCACGCAAAAGTGCCCGCAGACCACGTCACCGCGACGCTGAAGCTCATCGGTATTATATCGGATTTCCGGCCTCAGATAGTGGACGATCTCGTTGGGTGGGGGTAGGCCGTAGGGATCGAAGTAGACTATTTGTCCTTCGAGCTTATGCCAGCTCGTCTAGTGTGTGCCAGGGCCATTGCGATCATCATGATTCAGGATGCCGCATTCGATGGGGCGTGGGGTGGGTGGTAGGGCATTGCGCATGAATACGCCTCTGAAGTTTGGAATTCCTAGGGTAGTGGCAGCTTCCTTCAGCTCTATTCTGTGTTATATAGACGGTTCGATTCTGTCTAAATTTAGATATTGACACGTGCATAAGGTCTATAAGACAAAAAATAATTTGAAGTGTTTTAATATGTGATGTCTTGTTTCTTTGTGTTTCTGCATGTGTCATTGTCTTTAGACTATTCTGTATATATTGACAACTGTATTCTAACAATATTCAGATATTGACACGTGAATAAGGTCTATAAGACAAAATATAATCTGAAGTGTTTTAATATGTAATATCTTGTTTTTTTCACTTCCCCTGTTTTTTTTTATTATCCTTGTACTGTTTTTTCACTTCCCCTGTTGTCATTGTCTATGAACTGTTCTTTCACTTCCCCTGTTGTCATTGTCCATATACTGTTCTTTCACTTCCCCTGTTGTCATTGTCCTTGTACTGTTTTTACACTTCCCCTGTTGTCATTGTCCTTGTACTGTTCTTTCACTTCCCCTGTTGTCATTATCCCTGTACTGTTCTTTCACTTCCCCTGTTGTCATTGTCCTTGTATTGTTTCTTCACTTGCCCTGTTTTCCTAGTCCTTCTTCTGTTCTTTCACTTCCCCAGTTGTCATTGTCCTTGTACTGTTCTTTCACTTCCCCTGTTGTCATTGTCCTTGTACTGTTCTTTCACTTCCCGTGTTGTCATTGTCCTTGTACTGTTCTTTCATTTTCATTGTCCTTGTACTGTTTTTTCACTTCCCCTGTTGTCTTTGTCCTTGTACTGTTCTTTCATTTCCCCTGTTGTCATTGCCCTTGTACTGTTTTTCTTTTTTTTCAATTCCCCTGTTGTCATTGTCCATGTACTGTTTTTTCACTTCCCCAGTTGTCATTGTCCATTAACTGTTCTTTCACTTCCCCTGTTGTCATTGTCCTTGTACTGTTCTTTCACTTCCCCTGTTGTCATTGTCCTTGTACTGTTCTTTCATTACCCCTGTTGTCATTGTCCTTTTATTGTTTTTTTTTCACTTCCCCTGTTTTCATTGTCCTCGTATTGTTTTTCACTTCCCCTGTTTTCAGTGTCTTTGTATTTCTCTAAAACTTAAAAGAGAAAAGTTATTCAAAGAGGATTTGAAAACAGAATTTAAAGGGAGATAACCCATAACAAAAAAAAATGGTGATCAACAGACAATAACTCCTACACAGGCATTTGGATGGTTCTTCAAAATGTCAGAGAATGTGGATCTATATATGCTGAATATTTTTCCAATTTACACATCACCTCTTTCTGTTTACAGTTTTTGAGAGACAGATAAGCACCAAAATAAGGATACTCAGTCAGCATCTCATAAGCATTTCCAGCATGCCATGTTCAGTTCAAATCTTATTTTATGCAAGATGAACACATATCACCAATTACAGACTTTGCAACAGTCTGTACAGACTTTAAAGCCTAGAAGCTATTGCTTCGTATTGAAAGCAAGACCTTTGTTTAATAAAACTTCACTAAGGACACCATAAGTATATATCAAAATTATCATTTTGTATATTGAGGTAAAGATAAAAATAATTTTTTTGTAAAAAAAAATTGTATAAATGGGTACAAAAACGCCCATTTTGCTCTTGATTATGGAAGAAATAATTTTCTTAATAATTTGATAGCAGGAAATTTCTCTACAACTTAAAAGAGAAAAGTTATTCAAAGAAGATTTGAAAGTAGTGGAGAAAACCAGGTTTCTTGCGCATTTCCCGTCATGTTAATCCTATGGAATATGATACCTGTGAGGATATCTTTTGAGGATACCCTATGACGTCATCTAGTATTTAATTTAGGTCTTCTTAATTAATTGGTGTTGATTAGTTTTTTAATTAGTAATAAATATCATTGTTTTTTTTTTAATTGGTGTGCATTTAATTTTGTTTTCGTATGTAAACAAATCGTTTGGTATCTCCCTATTTACGTACGTTTTATGTCTAACATTTATTAGACATTTTACTGTCTACAGTAATTTAAATCCCACCTGTGTGTTTACCTGTAAGGTAAAACATAACTTATATTCATTCATGTTTATAATTGTTCAATCACTGAGGCATGAAGTGTATATTTTTCTTATCGTGTCTATAATAACATGTCTATAATCCAGTTTGAACTGGATATAATAAATTTTCGACACCGTTTTGAAAAAAACTATATGAACGCGTCCCTTATATTTTTCATGACAAACTGGTATTTTACTAAATTATTTTTTGCTATTTAAAATTCAAAACCTTGTAAACATCAAATACAGCATATATTTATTGTTTATTTACATTTTGAACAAGGTGTAAATAAAACAGAGTGGGGACACACAGTACAATACAGAAAGTTTACATTCTTTTGTGCATACTGCAATTCATATCATGAGTCAGAAACTGATAAACTTAACTAATAATAAATTGTATTGAAAGTACAGTATTAAATCTTTAAGATTTATACTAATGCAACGTATCAACCCCCTTTTTCTTACCGTGTGTTTACATGGTATTTAGACACATTGCTCGACTTTATAAAATAATCCGAACAATATTGAACCCGAAGTAGATATGAAGTTTCAAATCGATTTACTAATCCGAATGATATTGAACCCGAAGTGAATATTAAACAGTTCTTCACAATTTAAGATAAATATCCGACTTTCTTACAACCAAATTTTGTCGACATCATAATATCATATATATGCTCAATATGGCGACTAAAGCAATTGAAGAGGCCCACACGAAAGGGACGCAGGTATTTATGAAATACAAAAATTACCAATGTTCCGGGCCAACGTTGCACTGTAAATTTGTTATGCTGAGCACACGTTTCGAAGAGTAACCTCTATTCAGCAGCATTAGAATCAAATTAAAGTGAAATTAGGAAGGAATGACATGGGATACGTCAAAACAATTACATATATAACAGTCATAACTCGAACGATTTTCATTTTCCGTTCGTTTGTCGTACCAATCAGAGGGATGATAAAGATTGTCCAGTGTGCAAAATACGATTTTCTAGAAAGGATGTAATGAAGCCGCATCTTAGAAACAAACACGAAACCAACTCATCATATCCCCAAAGTGCGTTTTCATCGCACGAATCATATGAGGACTTACCGCCGCCGCCGCCGCCATCACCGCCACCGCCGCCGCCGCCATTTGAAGAAACGTTAATGGAGACCAATGAAGTAACGCAGTATCGACCAAAACGACAGATAAATGAACATTTTGCTTTGGTGCATCCTTTCACCGCAATTTTTAGTGGTCCGACGTCTCGTGGAAAGACGTCTCAAGTGAAAAGAATACTAGAAGAACATATGATAAAACTATGGCCACAAAGAAGCGTATGGATATACAGACGATGGCAGCCGTTGTATGACGAAATAAAGCGAACTACAAGGCCACTGGTGGAATTCATACAAGGGATCCCTATTGAAATTGACAAGGACAGCTATTTAAATCCATCCACTAGAAATCTCATCATTCTTGATGATGTAATGGCTTCTTCGTCGAAAGATAGTAAAATAACAGAGCTGTTTCCGGAAGGTAGTCATCACAGGAACTTCTCAGTAATTGCAATCAACCAAAATCTGTTCTTTAGTAAAGACCCAACACAGAGACGGAATTGTCAGTATATAATCCGATTGATCAACAACAGATCATGACATTAGCTAGACAAATGTATCCGGGGAAAACGACTTATTTCATGGAAAAATTCAACGAAGCCGTTAGTAGGCCATATGGATACTTACTTATTAATTTGAAACCGACAACACCAGAAAACAAGAGACTTTTATCGAATGCGATTGGTATTGGAAAGAAATGTGAGGTCACACCTAAAGACAATACTATAAATTCAGAGGAAAAGAGATATTTCTTTCATAAAGACACAGACGATTCGAGCGATCAGACATATATCAATATGCCTTCCTGTGACGATTGCGGTGTTGTGCTGGACAACATATATGATTTACAGAAACACGTGAGAAGCTGGTGTACCGAAAATGACACATTGAAACGGAAGCGAGATGACATGAAGGATGAAGAGGTTGATGAGAAAAAACTTAAATGGATAGACTACGACGATGACAGTGAACAAAGCGACGATGATTATGAAGACAGTGTAGATGATAATAAAGGTTATCAAAAGCTATTAGCCGATTCTGTCGACACAGTAAAAACAACATTTGACGAAAAGTTATACAAGAATCTATAAGTTATACAAAAAGTTATACAAGTTATATCTCAATTTATACAAGAAGGAATGGACAAAAAAGAGGCTTGTCGACAAAGTAATGAAGAAATAACGCATGCTGTTAAAAGAGAGTTTTACAAACGTTACACGACATATCTAAAGTTAGCAATATACCTTGACGATAGTGAAGTACATGAAAAGATAGTCCATAAAATTCGGTCATTAGTAAACGATGATGATGTCAAAGAAGACAAAGTTATAAAGCGAGGACTGCAAAAAAGTCGTACCCATCTTGAAGACTTGTTCGACGATGATTACTTTGAAATCTTGGATAAAAACACATATGAAGATGAATCAGATAATGATGAATAAAGATTCATAAACATTAAGTTGAGAAAATTTTAAAAACAAGAAGCAAGGAACCTGACAAACATTTTGTAAAATGGTTACATTGGCCAAAGAAATCCAACAAAGAACTCATGGATACCAGCTCGCGATGTTAATAAGCTTTGATTTGTTTTATTTTTTTAAGAGAGTGAACTATCCTGGAAAGGCTTACTTCAGGTCTCGGCAGTTTACGTCCCTGCACGAAAGATAGCATACTGTTGGCCCTTTCGTGAGATTGAAGATACTGCCGGGTAGTAGATGACTCTCCTTTTTTCTCTTATCTAGATGTATAATTGGTTAAGGATAATTTTAAGTCAATTGTAAAGACAGTGTAGGGTGGTTCCCGACCTGTGCATGTCTAATTTTACGAGGATAATAAATTTTGTAAATAATAAAAGTTCTTGTTATCTATGACTTTACACAAAGAAGATTATTTATAAACTGAACAATAATACACAAATATCCAATTCAACAATAAAATATTAGACGGGGACAAACATTATAGTTAAGAGATAGATTTGGGGAGGGGGGGGGGTCTGACAAACGACAGAAAAGAAAAGAAAATTAAATACACACCACTTAAAATACAATGATACACTGAGCAATAATACACAAAATACATACCCAATTCATCAATCCTAATGAATTTTAGAAGAAGACAAACATTAAAGTTAAGACAAAAATTTGGGGTAGGGGGTGTCTGACAAACGATGGATGAAAACACATGAAAGTACCTATCAAGTATACCCCTTAAAACTAGATGTGCTTGTTGCAGGTGCACTCAATTAAAAATGCACATTTAATTAAAAAACTAATCAACACCACTTAATAAATTAGACCTTAATTAATTACTAGATGACTTCATAGGGTATCCTCAAAAGATATCCTCACAGGTATCATATTCCATAGGATTAACATGACGGGAAATGCGCAAGAAACCTGGTTTTCTCCACTACTTTTGAAAACAGAATTTAAAGGGAGATAATTATGACCCAAAACCCCCCCAAAAAAGAAAAAAAAAATTATGGTGAAAACGAAGCAATAACTCCTACACAGGCCTTTGGATTTTCTTCAAAATTTCAGAGGTGGTAGACCTTGATATGCTGAACATTTTTCAAATTTAAACATCACCTCTTTCTGTTAATATCTGATTGATATTAGGGTTGTCTACTCTCAGGAGACATTAATTAACTGCATCAGGCAGACACAAACAAAACAAAAGAACTACTCTACGTGTAATCTAATTTATCAACATAATAACAGACAAAACATCCGGTGTGTACAGTTACAAATATGCGCGTGTGTTGCACGTGAGAGTCAGTATGAATTCTAGATTTAAATTAAACATAACATTGAAACGAATTTCATCAACATCCCTTTTTCTTTAACAAAATAATTTCGAAAGATAATTTTTTTAACTACAAAACTTGAAATTTAACATTATCTTAAATTTAAATTCTTAAATTCAAAATTAAACAAAATCAAATTAAAAATTTTTACTGTCCTTCATATTCGGAAAAATAAATGTCACTTTTGAGTAGTATATATAATTATCTTCGATATAGTTATTAAACTAAACAAAAGAAGTCTAAACTAGATTTTCAAAGTTGAAACTAAACTAACGCACATAGTCACTGAGATACGCTGGTTCTTTCGTTTTACGTTTCGGTCTTTTACATTTCGGCTCTGGGGTAGTTGTTTGAGTGTCACTAGTGGTTTGAATTGTTTCACAAACGTTCTCATTGCTTGGCATTGTCTCATTAAAGATACGAGGAGGCGATTTGTCTCTAATGTTAATGTCAATTTCTGTTGGTTGAATTTTGACACGGTTTCTCCTGTAACTAACACCATCTTCATTTTGTACTACATATGATCTTGGATTAAATTGTTCTATTATTTTTCCGGGTTTCCAATGTTCATTGTCCTTGTATTCGAAATAAACTGATTGTCCCTCTCTTAGATTTGATAAGTCCCTTGCATGTTTATCATAATGTTTCTTTACTGAACGTTGTCGTTTAACTCTACGATGGTTTACATTTGCATGTTTGCTTATCGATGGTAACATTGTTCGTGTTTTCCAGCCAAACATCATTTCCGTCGGACTTAGTCCAGTATCTTGTCTTGGAGTGTTTCTTTGCTCTAACAATGCTTCGAACTGATCACGGCCATCTTTCAAAGTTTTGTACATCAAAGTTTTAATGATTTTCACTGCAGATTCTGCTTTGCCATTAGACTGTTGATGTCCCGGTGACGATGTTACATGTGTTATTTTCCAATTTGAAAGGAAACGTTCAAATTCTTGACTCACAAACTGAGGACCATTGTCACTCACAATGATGGGCGGAATTCCAAATCGAGCAAACTGCTTTTTCAAAATTGTAATCACTTGAGAACTTTTCATATTACTCAAATAGTCAACTTCGATAAAGTTGGAGAAATAATCCACGGATATTAGATAGTGTCGATCTTTAATTTCAAAAATGTCAAGTCCAATCTTGTTCCACGGATATAATCCATCATCGTGTTGTTTCAGTGTTTCACGACTATTTCTCGGTTTCATTTCCTGACATATTTCACAGTTGTCTGAGAGCTGTTTTACATCTTTGGCTATTCCAGGCCAGAATATTGTACTTCGAGTTCTTCGCATCATACTATCATATCCAAGATGAGAACTATGCAATCTCGTTTGCTTTTCTGTTCTTAACGCTTTCGGTATAACAACAGCTTCGCCTTTTACAATTACTCCATCTTGAACACTTAATTCATCTCGCATATCGAAATACGGTAAAGCAGAGTTCGGAACATTGTCTTTATCTGGAGGCCATCCATTCATAATCAAGTTGATTACAGACTGTAAACTTGAGTCGGCCTCTGTTGCACTTTTAACTTCTTGCAGTCTAGCATCCGGAAAGTTGTCAAATGCACTAATATTCATAATTCGAGGTCGTTCGCTTTCCTCGATGTTCATCTCTTCCAAGTACGCTCTACTTAATGCATCGGCAATAATTAAATTGACTCCTTTCACAAAACGGAATTCAATGTCATATCTGAAAAGCTTCATCATAAGGTCTTGCAATCGTTTCGGCGCTCTACTGAGTGGTTTCCTCAAAATAGCAGATAACGTTTTGTGATCATTTTCTATAATTACTTTTCGTCCATAAGTATACTGATCAAAACGTTCAAGTCCAAACAGTACGGATAGAGTTTCTTTTTCTATCTGAGCCCAATTTCTCTCTGACGGTCTTAACGAGCGTGATGCAAATTCTACTGGATTTCCATCCTGTATCAATACTGCACCAATTCCATTCTTGCTGCTATCGACTTGTAAAACAACTTCTTTGTTCGTATCGAAATATGCTAAAATAGGGGCTTCGGTCAGCCTTTTCTTCACTTTTTCAAACGCTAGTTCACATTCCTTAGACCAGCTCCATTGTACTTCTTTTCGAGTAAGCTCTCTTATCGGTTCCATTTCATTGGAGAGGTCGGGTAAGAATTTTGACATGTACTGAACCATGCCACATAGACGTTTTACACCTGATACATCGGTCGGTGTCGGCATTTCACAAATTGCCTTAACTTTCTTATCATCGGCTTTCACTCCATCACGTGTGATTCGATGTCCATGAAATGTTATTTCTGATAGACCTATTGCTTTCTTTTCATCATTCAACACAATATTTCGCTCATTACATCGCTTATATAGTGCTTGCAGTTTGATGTCGTGATCTCTTTCTGCCTCGCTGTCGGTATTGCCACATCCGGCGATAACAATGTCAGCCGCAATAGTAAATACACCATTTAAGTCGCCTAAAACTTCATTGATCTTTCTTTGAAAAATTTCGCTAGAGACTTTCAGACCAAAAGGAAGTCTTGCCCAACGGTATCTTCCAAACAGTGTGATCATAGTTGTTAACATACTAGATGCATCATCTAATCTTACATGCCAAAATGCCTCTTGTACATCTAATTTACTGAAAATTCTAGCTTTTGATAACTTAGGAAGTACATCATCGAGTGTAGGAAGTTTGTAGTACTCCCTCATAAGAGCAGTGTTCAAAGGTTGTGGATCAATGCAGATACGTAATTTTCCGTTCGGTTTACGCACTACGGCCATTTGGCTAACCCATTTTGTAGGCCCCGTAACTGGAATTAATACATTTCTTTCGACTAATTTGTCAATTTCATTTTTGACATCATCTTGAAGGGATAGAGGCAATTTTCTACTCGGTAAGGCTTTAGGCTTAATGTCTTCATTAACGGATAGAGTTGCTTCCCCTAGATCACCAATTCTCTTAACTTCAACGTTTGCAATAAAACGATCATTGTTTACAGTGATAAGACCCATCTTTTGAACAGTTTTCAGACCTAAAACATTAGTATGTCCATTCGGCACTACAATCATAGTTGTTTCAGATTCTTCTCCGGAACTCGGATTTTTGATTTTCAAATTAGCTTCACCTAACGGTTGCATTGGTGTCTTATTCCACATTTTCAATGTGATTGAAGTAGGTTTAACTTGATCCTTTCGAACATATTTCTTGCATATTGTGTTGACGTCAGCTGCACTATCAAGGTGAAAACGAACGGCACAGTCATTGACATTCATACGTGCTGTAATTTTCTTTTCTGATGCACTTTCGACTGATGAAATCGATTTTTCGGTCACAGCTTCAACTGCCAGTAACCAACCATCCTCATCATTTTCACTTTCACCAAGTGCAATCACAGAGTGCACATTAACCTTTTTGCATTTAGACTTAAAATGATTACGACCATTGCATGCGTTGCATGTTTTTCCCCATGCGGGACATTTTTCTTTCTTATTTTCATGTTTGTAACCACAAAATTTACATTCTTTGTACATGTTGTATGCAGTACTGGAGTTTGGTGGGAAATGTTTTTCATTAGGTTTTTCTCATTTGTGGTTTCTGTGTAAATTTCTTCGGCTTAGTATGTTTACTTTCATGTGTAACTTTATGACGTTGTTGGCTATTGTGAGTTTCTCTAAGCTCTTTAACATGCTTGTTGGATTGTTCATATGCACGGCAAATTTGAACAGCTTTATCAAGTGTAAGCTTATCTTCTCGTAGTAAGAGTTCTTGTAATTTACCTTGTACAGTAAAAACGATTTTGTCTCTTATCATTCTTTCTTTTTCAGTGAAATTACATGACGATGCCCTTGTTCTTAATTCAGTTACAAAATTGTCAAATGGTTCTTGATATGGGACATTCCAAAATCTATGTGTTTCTAATACTTCATTCTTACGGGGGTTACAGTATTGTTCTAATTTTGCAAAGACTTTGTCTGGTTTCTTTTCATCACCCGCTTCATCCCACTCAAATTGATCAAATATATCAATAATATGTGCACCAGCACAGTTTAGTATTATGGCGATTTGTACTTCTTTGTCTTTCTTAGCAGCTCCGCTTGCCGTTAAATAAACTTCAACTTGTCTTTTCCACTTTTTATAATTTTCTGAGACATTTCCTTCGGTCACATTTAACGGTGGGGGTAATCGAAATGTACTGAAACCTTCCGCCATATTTGCCACGTATCAATTCGACACTTACTGGGTCAGTTCTAACAATTAATTACGCATTAAATGTTTATAGCTTGCTTCCCGCTGCCACCATGTTAATATCTGATTGATATTAGGGTTGTCTACTCTCAGGAGACATTAACTAACTGCATCAGGCAGACACAAACAAAACAAAAGAACTACTCTACGTGTAATCTAAATCATCAACATAATAACAGACAAAACATCCGGTGTGTACAGTTACAAACTTGCGCGTGTGTTGCACGTGAGAGTCAGTATGAATTCTAGATTTAAATTAAACATAACATTGAAACGAATTTCATCAACACTTTCTGTTACAGTTTTGGAAATAAAAAATAAAACATGCATAAATTTTGATAATTTTACGGAAAAAGGGCTGTAACTCCTAGACAGGTTTTCCAATTCTCTTCAAAATTTCAGGGCAGATAGATCTTGGCATTCTGAACAATTTTATCCCAGTCAGATTTTCGTTATCGTAACCGTTTTCCAGTTATTGGCCAAAAACTGCAATTTACCCCTTTGTTCTATTTTTAGCAACAGCAGCCATGTTTTTCATCGGATCATTATAAAATGAGGATCGTTTGTAGGGAACATGTCATAGATGATTACTATAAAGTTTCTAACCAATCCATCAAGCGGTTTCAGAGGAGAAGATTTTTGAAAAAGTTTACGACGGACGACGGACGCAAAGTGATGGCAAAAGCTCACCCTGGCAAAGCCAGGTGAGCTAAAAATATTAATAAAATTTTCCCAGAATTTCATAAACTTGACAAAAATCTTCAACTTAAAAAATCAATGTCGTCTTTTGAATGTATGCAGTATGTTGCTCCATTCATTAAAAAGTCATCAATACTGAGGAAAGTGGACTCCCAGACTGCATAAGTTTATTAGATGTTGTATTCTGTTTTTGCATGTTTTGTGTAACCTATTTTTGTATTTGTATTTATGTTCATGCCATCAGCCCGTAAGGGCATAAATGTGGATTTATGAATAAAGTTAATTAAAATTCAAGTTAAGCATATAATCATTCATTTTATACTCAGTTTTTATTTTACTGTATACATAAATTTTACTGTTTTCTTTAATTGATTGTAATTTATCAAAAAATAAATCTTCATATTTCTGTTTTAATTGGACATTACTATTAAATGAGGGATTGTTGTGTTAATTGTTAATTATTTTGTATAATATTTTTAATATCAATATTATCAGATTTGCAAACATTTTGTATATATGAGTACCAAGAATAGGTACCAGCACCATGCATGTATTACGCATTTCATCTAGATAATGAAACCTTATTATACATGTATATATATATAAACCCGGTATAAAATAATATAAGGATGCGAAATATATAATAATGTTGAAGTATTAATAATCATATGCATGAGGATTAACACCTTTTTGTTACACTAACAAATCTGATGATTAGCAAAACCCAAATCTAAAATAAATGACCGACATTAACTACAGAGAAATGTCCAGAGATTTATAACCCTGACGCTCCTTTGTTCCATAGTTTACATGCTGCTGATATTGAGATTGATACGATGTCATCAACTTTCCAAATAAAAGTGTTTATGAGTTTAGGTCACTTTCAAAGGTTTTAATCATTATAACGCTAAATATGCCATTTATATAAATTGGCTTCATTTCTTATATATACCCATTGTACATCAATATATATTTATTTACAAGAGTAGCTTAAACGATACATACCGTACAGTACGATGGCTAGTTTTACTAGTAGTTTCCAATGCCTTCCTTTATCACCGGACAAGGATGATATCCAGGATTCGCAAGACTTCAGTCTGAGAATGGAATGTTCTTAAAATTCAATTAATTCAAGTCCCGAGCCGCCAAAAGAAAAAAAAACAGTCGCGGATGGCAAGTAGAAGCTTATGGCAACCATGGCCGCAATCTGAAAGTGCAAGTTTGTTAAGTGGAGCTTGTGGAGGTCCTAGAGATGACCGAACACCACAGAATTCCAGTACACCACTGCCTGTAACTCAGTCCCAGACGAAGGTGAGCTTATTACCGAAAACCACAGAATTCCAGTACACCACTTCCTGTAACTCAGTCCCAGACGAAGGTGAGCTTATTACTTGATCATAATATTACACTATATGCCTTTTCTGTTATATCAAATTAGCGGGGACAGACTTATCATAAATGGTTGTTTATATGTCAAGCCGTGCATGTTACGTTTATGTAAATATCGGATACTTATAGCTATATGGCCCTAGCTATGATCCAGCTGTAGAACATCATAATTATACTATAACTAATCCAAGATTCTGATTATCGCAAAATATTCAACGAATGATCGAATAACGCAGTAATTCACGAATGCGCGGAGCGCATGAGTGAATTACAGCGTTTTTCGATCATGAGTTGAATATTTTCGATAATCAGAATCAAGGATTAGTTATAGTTTTTATTATATAGATTTTCACGCATATTTGATGGTTCCGTTGGTGATTCATTTCATGAACTACGTTTTCAAGATTAATCCGCTGTGACGTTTACTTAACAACAACGTTGACAACGTCTATTGTGACGTCACTTCCTAGAGTGAAATTATGGAAAATAATTTCACAGTTAATTATCACTTTTCTTTCACTGGGAAATCTCAATCTTTCATTGTTATCTATATAATAATATTCATTAATTAGTAAATTGATGGATTATTCACACTAAGTGTAGGGTTCATAGTGAAATTTGTATTTAAATAGGCCGAATGCTAAGAATATAACGCTAGTTAGCCATAACTTGAATTAGTTCTTACAATTATTTATTTAAAGATGAATTTGACAAGTTTGACCATAATAGCGAATTCTTCATTTCTTAAAAACAAAATTTTGTCTACAATGTAGTTGTATCGACTTAAAAACAATCACTTGTATCTTTAGAAGCTCTGTTCGATTAAAGTCAAAACGAATCCCATATTTTTGAAAAAGAAATGAAATTGTTACTAACATAGTTTATAGAAGTGATGTCATAGTTTAATTAAGTGGTTATATTTTCATCAGACCGGGTTTACAATACAATACAATACAATAAAATTATTTATATAGCGCCCTGTCTATAAAAATACCCTAAGGCGCTTTAAAATGCATGGATAACCATATATATATATATATATATATATATATAATAAAACAAACAATAGACGAAAGTGAACAGTACACAATTAATTCAGTTGATATTTCGACAACTATACGTGTCTTTATCAAAACACAATAAAAACAAAAATAAAATCAAGCAAAAACTATGTTCAAAAGTAAATCTAAACGAACTATTCAGAACTACATTCTGGACGCTGGTTAACACATATGTAATACGAGATGAATGCCCGGAGGGAAAATGGGAAAACAATTTGTCAGTAACTGTACATCGGTAAAAATATTAAACAAAATCAATAATTGAAGGAAATGGATGTTTCATTAAGAATTATATCTGTAATTAAAAATGGTGTTTTTAAAATTATAACAAATTTCAGTGTGTTAAAGAATTTAAATCATCCCTAAAGAAATCAAGTCTTAATATTCAAGCTGGATTTGATCTTTTGCATCCAGAAACGTTCTTTTGCTTGTCGCTTTGTCTCATTCCAAGATTTATTTTGGTCAATGGCGACAACTTGCATGTCTGTCCAGCTATGTTCAATGCTGTTGAAATGGACAGCTGTAGCCTGTGTTAATTCTTTTTTCTGTATGTGATTACGGTGTAGATTAATGCGGAGATTTAGTGAGTTCTTTGTTTCACCGATATATTGTTGTTGACATACCGCACATGTAATCAAATAAATTACATTTTCCGATTTACAGGACAAATTAGCGAAGATTTTGTAATACTAGGCCTATTCAATCACCATCCACAGATTCCTTAGTTCATCTTCTGCGTCTTGTATTAGAACGTAACAACTTTGTTTTTAACAATAAAAATTTTCTTCAAGTTAACGGGACTGCTATGGGAACGCGAGTAGCTCCATCTTATGCCAATATATTCATGGGCGATTTAGAAAAGCGTATGCTCCAGGAAGCTCCTTTCAAGCCTTATAGTTGGTTCCGTTTCATTGATGACATTGAAATGAAATGGACAGATACTAGACAACATCTTGACGAATTTATCGAATTTTTAAACAGTTACCATCCATCGATCAAATTCACCGCCAACTTATCGGAAATTTCAAATGTATATCTCGACACTACTTCAAAACTTGCCGATGGAAAAATAAGCTTTGATCTACACACTAAACCTACCGATACGCACGCATATCTGCTACCGAGCAGTTGTCATCCAAGACACTGTGTCGATGCAATCCCTTATAGTCTCTCCACCCGACTTCGTCGGATATGTTCGGATGACCAAACATTCAACAAGAGGACTAAAGAACTTAAAGACCATTTAGTTAATAGAGGTTACAAAGCACACAAAGTACAAAAAACAATTGAAAAGGTTTCAACATTAGAACGCAAACAGTTGTTGCAATACAGGAATAAAAAGAAAAGAAATTCACGTATTCCATTCGTTACGACTTTCCATCCGCAACTCCCAGATTCTTCAGCTATCACACGTGAATGCATGAAAGTCCTGCATGTGTCACCTAAAATGAAAGCCCTTTTCCCCGAACCACCACTTATATCATTTCGCAGACCCA
>MJUU01053003.1:5141-28521 GCA_002080025.1 Modiolus philippinarum | reverse complement strand
AACATATGGTTTAAATGCGCTAAAACTGTTCTCCTGGTATTGTATTATAGGAAAAACAAGTTCCCGCATCTGGAAAAATCGTTTTTATTTTATGCAAATTCTTGAAATTGTTGAATTTAACATAGGAGTCTACGGGAGATGGAAATAGTGGTGTGCCTTCTTAAGACATTTCGATTTTTGTACATGAAAGTGGTTGTTTGTACTGATTTTGTTAGATTTCAATACAGTTTGAAGATTTCTGAAGTTTTTATCGCAACAAAACATGTTGGCCCGAGGCTGGAGGCCGAGGAAGTGCTGACTCAGCACTTTTAAATTTTAGCTACCCCAACCTATCAATCATATCTGACCAGTTTATATAAAACAGTACCAGCATTCTGCTAATCTACCAAGTTAATACCATCATTTGTTTAAAAAAATATTTCATGAAACTGTGTTTATCACGTCATGTTCTTACGAAATGACATTTTTAGAAACGGTCACAAATTACAATCTCGGAACCTGTGCCTGAAAAATGGAAAATTTTTATTTCTATCATAATTTCAAAACTAAACGCAAATTCTGTTCCTAAAAAACTCTTTTTAATTGAGAATTCATGAAACATTGAAATTTCACCAAATTTACCGGCAACTAAGGCCATTTTGTCTCGAAATGGCATTTTGTAAAAGCTGGACTGGGGCAGATGAGTGGCCCGAATGTCGATTTTTTCTTTCAAAATTGATCGCTAATGGCTCCAAAAGGAGGTGATTTTGTATTTTTCCATGCAAATAGATAAAAACGCACAATAAAAGCGTACTAAGGACCATAAACTGGATTTTGTCAAATTATGCGGAGTATACCCAGAAAGGCGTAAAAACGGCAAAATTCGAAGTAGGGGTAGGCTGCATAAAAATTGTCTAATTTACTCAATTTTGCGACAATTCGAACCCGGTTTTCACCAAAATGCAGCCAATTAAAGTTGCACTGGAATAAATAATAACAACACCATTTTAGAAAATCAAGAGGCTCCTTAAGGGGGCGCTACAGTATTTCAATACACCAATTTTGACAGAGTACGAAAGTAGTACTATTAAAACATAGGGCCTCTTGATATGCAGAAAACCCATCCAGTATGCACGTATAAAAATAAAAATGAGTATAGAATGTTATTAAGTAAACACTGGGGAGTAAATAACTGTCGAGAAAACATGTCTAGCTTAAATAACAACTTGGAGCGGATCGACTGAAATACGACCAAAAACCGAAAAAATTCTATTCCGACTTTGTGAAAATGTACCTGGAACATTTCAATCGAATTTTATTTTCTTATTTGGTACACAACATATGGTTTAAATGAGCTAAAACTGTTCTCCTGGTATTGTATTATAGGAAAAACAAGTTCCCGCATCTGGGAAAAATCGTTTTTATTTTATGCAAATTCTTGAAATTGTTGAATTAAACATAGGAGTCTACGGGAGACGGAAATAGTGGCCACTGACCACAGAGAGCCATAAATGTTCAAAATTATTAATCGCAACTATTTTTACAGTCATTAAATCTGCAAGCATAAGGTCAGAATGATATTTATTGAGCCAACCTGACCACAGCAAGCCATAAATGATCATCATTATTATTCGCAACTATTTTAACAGCCATGAAATCTGCAAGCATAGGGTCAGAATGATATTTAATGACCCAACCTGACCACAGAGAGCCATAAATGATCAAAATTATTAATCGCAACTATTTTTACAGTCATAAAATCTGCAAGCATAAGTTCAGAATGATATTTATTGACCCAACCTGACCAAAGAGAGCCATAAATGATCATAATTATTAATCGTAACTATTTTCACAGCCATGAAATCTGCAAGCATAGGGTCAGAATGATATTTATTGACCCAACCTGACAACAGAGAGCCATAAATATTCATCATTATTATTCGCAACTATTTTCACAGCCATGAAATCTGCAAGCATAGGGTCAGAATGATATTCATTGACCCAACCTGACCAAAGAGAGTCATAAATGATCATAATTATAAATCGCAACTATTTTCACAGCCATGAAATCTGCAACCATAAGGTCAAAATGATATTTTATGACCCAAACTAACCACAGATAACCATAAATATTCATAGTTATTAATTGCAACTATTTCCACACAAATGAAATCTGTAAGAATAAAGTCAGAATAACATTTCTTTTTACCCGCTCACTTACAAATAACAGTAAATTGTTAGAATTTTTCATCAAAATTTTACCATAGCTATGAAATTTGCACCTTAAGTAAATAAACCATATATTACCATTAAGGGTCATTATTTTTCATTGCTTGCAACTTTCAACAAAGCCAATAAGTTTTAGCCATACTTGACATATTTCCCACGGCAAGTTATAATAACCAAATTATTATGGCCATTTTTTTTCTACCTGTTTTAGGTGACTAAACGGTCATCAGGCTTATGCCTCTTAATTGGAAGGAACTTTTTATATATTATTTCATAAAATAAAATCATTTTGTTTTTGTTTTTTATTATTATTTTCTTTTTTAAATTTAGATAAATTATTTCAATCCTGCAAATGTTACTAATATAATCATATAACTAAAAAGTCCCAGGCTGAAATAGACTCAAATTGAAGGATGTTTCAAACAAACCCATATTGATAAAGTATCTACAGAACAAAAGTAATATAAGCCTATAAATGACTTCAGTGCTTTTACTGTAATGGTGAATTCACGATTGACAACCGTGATTTACCAGTTTCAGTTTCGCTAGATCACAATCATTTACAAACATAATTTAGCTGATATAAAATTAAGACCAATAGTGCTTATTGTGACTAAGAAAATGTAACGTTTCGCAAAATAATGTGAGATGACACATCGCCGTTTGAATAACGCACATTTCGCAATTCCGGAATTTGCAATTCCCATGCCGGAAGTTAACACGACAAAACCGGAAATGGAACTTGCAGTTTTCATTGACTTTAAACGTATGAAAGGAATATCTACATAAGCAGAACTTATTATTTGTAAGTGCTTAATCCATCATAGAACAAAATGTTCTCTGATCAAAAACAATACAATATCAAACAATGACACAGTACAAAGAAAATCGAGCGTTATCTCAGAGTCCGCCGGGCTCAGAGCATAGATTTATTGTAAAAGAACAAGAAAAGTACGTACACGTGTATTTGTTATTAAATCTAGTCCTCGGCCGAATACACTGGGTACAAATATACAAAGACGGTCCAAACTGCAGTTAGTCCCTTTCACTTGGAAGGGGTGATAGTGATTGGTGAGCTGCATTGTTTATTTATTTATATAGCGATGTATACTAAATCCATGTCATGATACCGTCAACCTGGTCAAGACCATATACCAAGCGGCCATGGCGGAGGGAATGTGGTTAAAACGAATATTAGTTTTCTAAGAATCATGCAGTTTCTAAAGTAAAGGAGAATTTTAGTCAAAAAAAAACCACAATTGATTCAAAACAATGTTTTATACAAGAACACAGGTTGTTTTTTACAAGAGCGCGGGTTTTTAAGATTTCAGCTTTATTTATTTATTTATTTGTGGGGGGTATTTCCCTTTATTTTGCTTTGTTTTGAAGTTGTAATTTATTTTTCATAAGACCGTTTGTGAATTGAATACAGGGAAATACATGGAGAAAATCTTATTGAGATTATTGAAAAGTTCCTAGAGATACGAATGCGGGTCATTGCGGGTTAAAATATCCGAATGCGGGAGATTCTAACTCCCGCGCGGGATCGGACGCGAAAGCGGGATATTTCCGGAATTTCGTCGTTTGTGCGGGAGTCTCCCGCACAAAACGGGAGGGTTGGCAGGTATGCTGTTGTGCTTTGACCATTAATAACCCACTGCGTGAATCTTAGAGATACTGATACTAAAGATCCTGGTTTGGTAGTAATATTAAATAGTTATGTCAAATATGATTAAAATTGTCTATGCAATACAAAATGATTAGAGCAAATATAGATGGGTTTACTGGACAAATACGACCAAACAGGCCCAATAAAGATTTACTGGCTCAATATGGATTTACTGGCCCAATACGGGCTTACTGGGCCAATACGGCCAGGCCCAATACGGAATTCCGGTTCATTAAATCTTCAACAAAATGGCGGCAATATCACGAACAGAACATAATTCCATGTGAATAATCTGCTAGACTGCTGCAATATAAACCAATCGCACATTTTTTATTACGATTTATTTTAAAACGGAAATTCAGTCTCATTTCCGGGATCCAATCCCGTATTTCTACATTCATTTTGCTTAAGGGGGCGCTACAGTATTTCAATACGCCAGTTTTGACAGAATACGAAAGTAGTACTATTAAAACATAGGGCCTCTTAATATGCAGAAAACCCATCCAGTATGCACGTATAAAAATAAAAATGAGTATAGAATGTTATTAAGTAAACACTGGGGAGTAAATAACTGTCGAGAAAACATGTCTAGCTTGAATAACAACTTAGAGCGGATCGACTGAAATACGACCAAAAACCGAAAAAATTTTATTCCGACTTTGTGAAAATGTACCCGGAACATTTCAATCGAATTTTATTTTCTTATTTGGTACATAACATATGGTTTAAATGCGCTAAAACTGTTCTCCTGGTATTGTATTATAGGAAAAACAAGTTCCCGCATCTGGAAAAATCGTTTTTATTTTATGCAAATTCTTGAAATTGTTGAATTTAACATAGGAGTCTACGGGAGACGGAAATAGTGGTGTGCCTTCTTAAGACATTTCGATTTTTGTACATGAAAGTGGTTGTTTGTACTGATTTTGCTAGATTTTAATACAGTTTGAAGATTTATGAAGTTTTTATCGCAACAAAACATGTTGGCCCGAGGCTGGAGGTCGAGGAAGTGCTGACTCAGCACTTTTAAATTTTAGCTACCCCCACCTATCAATCATATCTGACCAGTTTATATAAAACATTACCAGCATTCTGCTAATGTACCAAGTTAATACCATCATTTGTTTAAAAAAATATTTCAACAAACTGTGTTTATCACGTCATGTTCTTACGAAATGACATTTTTAGAAACGGTCACAAATTACAATCTCGGAACCTGTGCCTGAAAAATGGAAAATTTTTATTTCTACCATAATTTCAAAACTAAACGCAAATTCTGTTCCTAAAAAGCTCTTTTTAATTGAGAATTCATCAAACATTGAAATTTCACCAAATTTACCGGCAACTAAGGCCATTTTGTCTCGAAATGGCATTTTGTAAAAGCTGCACTGGGGCAGATGAGTGGCCCGAATGTCGATTTTTTTTTTCAAAATTGATCGCTAATGGCTCCAAAAGAAGGTGATTTTGTATTTTTCCATGCAAATAGATAAAAACGCACAATAAAAGCGTACTAAGGACCATAAACTGGATTTTGTCAAATTATGCGGAGTATACCCAGAAAGGCGTAAAAACGGCAAAATTCGAAGTAGGGGTAGGCTGCATAAAAATTGTCTAATTTACTCAATTTTGCGACAATTGGAACCCGGTTTTCACCAAAATGCAGCCAATTAAAGTTGCACTGGAATGAATAATAACAACACCATTTTAGAAAATCAAGAGGCCCCTTAAGGGGGCGCTACAGTATTTCAATACGCCAATTTTGACAGAGTACGAAAGTAGTACTATTAAAACATAGGGCCTCTTGATATGCAGAAAACCCATCCAGTATGCACGTATAAAAATAAAAATGAGTATAGAATGTTATTAAGTAAACACTGGGGAGTAAATAACTGTCGAGAAAACATGTCTAGCTTAAATAACAACTTAGAGCGGATCGACTGAAATACGACCAAAAACCGAAAAAAATTTTATTCCGACTTTGTGAAAATGTACCCGGAACATTTCAATCGAATTTTATTTTCTTATTTCTTACACAACATATGGTTTAAATGAGCTAAAACTGTTCTCCTGGTATTGTATTATAGGAAAAACAAGTTCCCGCATCTGGAAAAATCGTTTTTATTTTATGCAAATTCTTGAAATTGTTGAATTTAACATAGGAGTCTACGGGAGACGGAAATAGTGGTGTGCCTTCAGAAGTTTAAGGACATCAATGACAACGCTGGCTTATTGACATTCTGAAAAATACTTTGATAGATCAGTGATGATTAATATGAAACATCATAGTATTCAAACATGTCAACAAACAGATTTCAACACAGAATGCTACGAAGGTAAGAAAACTAAAGCTTTTTCAGGTAACCACCACTCGCTGAATTGAACTTGAGTCGTTTGCGTGGCTGACTTACATCTCAATTATGTTTATCCATGCCGTCATATCACAAGTCAAATTTACAAATGTTGGAGACTGTTCCCCATAGCAGAAATACATGAAAGTAAACTTGAGGATAAAGGAAAAGTAAACATGACAATTGACTGACAAGCCCTTCTCCCATTTGTTGCCACTGAATCGATAGCGAAGTTTTTGACTGACAAGTCCTTTGCCCAATTTGTTGCTACTGAATCGATAGCATAGTTTTACATAACTATTTAATAAAGGCGTCATAGAATGTTATTTTTCACATTGGTCCTGTATTATGTCCTCGGACAGTCGTATTGGGCCTCGGACAGCCGTATTGGGCCTCGGCGTTGCCTCGGCCAAATACGACCGTCCTTGGACATAATACAGGACCAATATGAAAAATCCCATTCTATAACCCTATATTATATGTGTGAAATATGCCGTTTTCTGTTTGTTTTCTCTCAAATATCCAACCGTTGTTTTACGAAATAAAACACATATTTAGTTAAACAACGACTGGATCGTATACAGGCAAACAGAAAACGACAAATGTTGTAAAAATACTGAGTAGGGGGTTTACGCACACAAAGGGGGAGAGTCCGGACGTCAGGTGCCTATGGGTTAGGGCCTTATAAACATGTACGACAGTGGTAACTAGGCAGCACTACTTTGTAAACTTACAAGCTGTACTCCAATCAACTTATATGCATGTAAGTTAATACTCCATCATAGATACATGATAATGTACTGTTTCATCGGAGATGTATTACCTTTAGGCTAAGCAAGGACATCGTTTTAAGTGTACTTTTGGTCAAAATGTAATTGGTTGTTCTGTTTGACTTAAACGTAATATCATTTAGCCCAATTATCGCCGGCCGCTTGAATAGTACTTGGTCTAGGCTAAAATTATCCCCTTCTTACAGACAAAAAAAAAATGGAAGACTATCATTTTGAAATCTATCTAAATATAGTTTAAGTTCAATTTTTTTTTGCTATTATACATATGATATCATGTGACATAAAAAGACTAAATAAAAACATGGTAACAAACATTGTACAAACAATACATCAAAGCAAACATTTCAAAAGACCCCTGTCCTCAGTTCAGTACACTGTTTTAAAAAGGAACCAAGTCTGGTCATCTGATTAGGAGTGTTTAGGTTGACGATGAATTAACTTTATCTAAAATCTGATAATGCATTTAAGTTTTAATTTTCATTAGCTCACCTGGCCTTTGGTCAGGTGAGCTTTTGCCATCACTCGGCGTCCGTCCGTCCGTCCGTAAACTTTTACATTTCAATCTTCCTCTCTGAAACCACTTGGCCAAATGAAACCAAACTTTACACAAATGTACATTGGCATGAGGAGATGAAAGTTTGTGATTTTCATGCTGATCGGATATTCAAGATGGCCGCCACCGTGGATCTTAGTTTAACATTGGACCCTATGGGAAAAACATGTACAAATCTTCTCGGAAAGCGCTTGACCAGATTAAACAAGACTTGACTAAAATGTTCACTGGTATGAGGAGATGAAAGTTTGTGATTTTGGTGCCGATCTGAAATTCACGATGGCCGCCACCGTGGGTCTTAGTTTAACACTTGACCTATGGGGAAAACTTGTTAAAATCTTCTGCTTGACCAAATTAATAAAGACTTGACTCAAATGTTCATTGGTATGAGGGGATGAAAGTTTGTGATTTTGTTGCCGATCGGAAATTCAAGATAGCTGCCACCGTGGATCTTAGTTTAACATTGGACCCTATTGGGAAAAAACATATTTCAATCTTCTTCTCGGAAACCACTTGACCAAATTTAACAAGACTTGACTGAAATGTTCACTGGTATAAGGGGATGAGAGTTTGCGATTTCGGTGCTGATCTGAAATTCACCATGGCCGCCACCGTGGGTCTTAGTTTTACATTGGACCTATGGGAAAACATGTTAAAATCTTCTTCTTGGAAACCGCTTGACCAAATTAATTAAGATAATAACGTTGCTATGAGAAGTTCTAATGTTTTCCCAATTTTCGAGACATTGCTTTTAACGTGGTCACGAATTTGCGTGAAAAAGAAAGACGGAATTAGCTTTAGAGTTTCATAGCAGCGAAACGTTCCAAATAAACGCATCTGTGGAAATTGCTAAATATTCTGCCCTTCACAAAAATAAATTGCCAATCCACAATTACGTTTGCAAGTTTCATAATATTTTTAAAATATGCTGGAAGAGTTCAATTTAAGCAACAGAAATGACAAGTTGTGTATTTAATACATCCCTTACAATTTTAGCATTGTGTTGTCAGGGAGAAGAGCAGTGCCTAAACTTGACATATCAAAATACCCCTGGAATATGTCAGGTTTGTTTCTATTTCGAGAAATCAAACAGGATTAATAGTTAATACAATATCCCATATACCTTTCCATTTTTGGGAGTAAAGATAATTATGTTGTTTTAATTTTCTAATTTGATCATTGAATTACGCCATATTCAGTTTATACTTAAAGATTGTATACATTTTGTACTATTTTTCATGCTGTAAAACTTGACACAACAAAGTAAAATGTCTCATTTAACACGAATTCATAAAGAAGGAAAACACTACTTTAAGAGACGACGTAAATGATGCAGCTCGCATAAAATTTACATAACAATTTTACTGTAGCAAATTAAAGGAGGTAATCCGTCTTTTAGACTTTCCCTTTTTCCAGATATATTTTCCTTTTTATCAGTCAGCTTTCTTGCAAACCGAACTCCTATTGTGAACCATACGTCGCCATTTTGACGGCGGATTTTATCGATAGAAATCCATTTTTGGTGAGCCTGTCCTATATTCAACTATATACTAGCGAAACGACTTCGGTTACCCTATATAGAATTAACACCATTAAAACGGATATTTCATTGTTTGAAGCATTTTATTTTTGTAGAAAAATTGTAGGACACGTTTTGAAAATACCACAACTGAAAGAAGATTATTGTATTATTTTTCGGATTCTATATCAAAGCAACATGACTGGTTGATTTTTCAATCGACCAGATTTCAAACATTTAAATAGGTAAAACCGATTTTCTTTCACTTTGATATCCAGCTCCATTTGATGCACGTACATGTCAAATTTAATCGAAATCTGGAAACATTGCTATTTACGTAGTGACGGTACCTAAGACACCTTTTTTACACAAACTACAATTAAGCATTCTGTAAAATATTTCAGAAACAATAACAATTTGTTGTTAAGGTCAGTTGTATGATATGCAAAGTTACCTGGCAACGCGAATAACACCCCACTGTAGCGCGACCATCGCACTTTAGCGGGACCATCGCACTTTAGCGTCCACTAAATGATTACGCCATCGGACTTTAGCATGAACCATCGCAATTTAGCGTGACCATCGCACTTTAGCGTCCCCATCGCACTTTAGAGTCCTACATATATGTTCAGCTTACTATTGTCATCATGTTTGCTATTTTCTTCTTAAACAAATTTTCATAAAAATATGGAAGTGAACTTATTGGCCTTTCCGAACTTCATGTCATTTTTGTGCAGAATGACAAAAGCTAAAAGGGATAAAATCAAATTAGAGATTACATGTTCTACTTGATTTAAATAGAATTTGACAAATTCCTATATATTGAACGTTTTCATTGTTTTTTTTTTCAAATGTGCATATGTCCATCCTAACTGAATCCCGAAAACAGCAGATATGCGTACTATTGTAGACAACATAAAGGGAATAGTAAGATCTTCGTTCATATTACCTTAATTTACCTGTTAGAATTCACTTTTGATTTAATTTGGATTCAAACTAATTCAGAAATGGGTCTAAATTTCGATGATCCGGATTTAATGTGAACGCAAATCGTGTTTGTTTTCAATTCGGAATTGAAATCCGAATTCGTTAGGTATACATACTGTGAACACTTGTGTGAACAGAGTATTAATACAAGTTGTTTTTTTTTATTATATAGGAATTGGAAGACTTGTTAAAAAAACAACAGGACTGGATAAGCGATAAATTCGCAGAGCAAAAAGAATCCATACAGGGGATGTTTCAGGATGGCAAATGGGAGAGAAAAAGTAGATCAGAAGAGATTAATGTGCCAGTGCAAGTTAAAGTATGTCATACGTATCCATGGGGTAGGGAAAGGTGGATCTTAATAATATTTTTTTTTACTTCCATAAGGCATAATCAACAGTGTGTGAAAAAAAATATATTATATCAGTCCATATTGTCAGAATAAGCATAATAAAGAATATGCAAAGATGAACAACATATAAGATGAATTATGACCCTCTAATGACTGTTTGTAAAAGAGTCAATCAATTTAATATGTTTAGGTGTTGTTGGATTTAACAAATGAACCAGTTTTTCCTCTTCCGTAAAATTTTCTTAATTATTATTTTCAAGTTGTAAATAGTTGAAGAGAGTGTCTGTGAGGTTTTTGTTAATTTCGCATTTTAAAATGATATGGTCTTCATCCTCCACAAAATTAATAATCTTTCATTTCGAGGGAAAAATGAGTCGAACCAAAAACATCTCCCCACCCCCAACCCCCACCCGATCATATTATTGGACCCACAGACAGTTGTGATCTAGCAGAATGGATAGGTGACATAATTATATCAAATGATGATTTTTCTTTACTAATAATGATCATTTCATAAAATTAGTTATCTTTACACATAATATTAATATTTACAAGAGGCCAAGGTGAGAATGTTGTATTTAAGTACAATATCGTGTTAGAAGTTGTAATGAAATTATCATGGTATTTTGTTCTCAAAGTCATGAAGTTTTTCAAATGAAAATAACTCAGAAGTTTAACATATATGACGTTATTCGAAATCGAAGGCATCTTAGTATATCGATGGAGTGCTAGCTTGATCTTTTCGACAAAATTAGCAAACCTATCAGTATTATTGTATGGGTTCAACGTTTGGGGTTTTGGAGATAATACGATTTTAGATAGTGTTCATTAAACAATTTGTAAAATGTTGTGACATTAAAAAAATCTACCATAAATTGTATAATTTACGGGGAACTGGGGAGATATTCCTTAGATATTAATATCAAGCTGCATATAATTAATTACTGGTATAAACTTGTGGCACAAGAAGGCTCCCTTCTATCTTACATAAGTATAATAGTGATTACATGCATATTGTACAAATGACCATGATAAGTAGTTTCAAAGAAGACGGTCATAATGTGTTTTCAGAGTTAATGAATACTAAGGGACCGACCATATTTAACTTGAAAGGTGTGAGGGGGGGGGGGNTTTTTTCCCCAAAAATATTTTGAAGCTGATTTTATGTGAAAAAAAATATTTTGGCTGCAAAAATGATGAAAAAAATATTCTGAAGGAGGCTTTCTGCCCCCAAAAATAATGTTAATTTTGGAAAAAAATATTTTGTCGATACAAGTTATAAAAATAAATAAATTTCTGTCCAGAATAAAAAAACATAACACCCACCCACCCCCCTTCAAGTTAAATGGTCGGTCCCTCAGAATGTCTCCATTTTAATACAACTGTGTAAAATGGTAAAAGCTATAACGAAAAAAGTTTGCTCTCAAGGATAAGGAACTTTGTAATTTCTTCTAAGCTACTTAGTCTATACATGGAAGTATTATTTGGCACTATGATACTTCCATGGTCTTTACATGTATATTCAAATGAGAAATATGTTCTTCCACCGTCTTGCTTTTGCATATTTTATTTGTTGATGTATTATTTATATAATAGGTATAGCTCTATTAAATTTATAATAGATGGCGTTATGATGTTTTATAGTCTCGTGTGCATTTACTCTATATCTTTTTGTTAAATATATTTTTACCGTTGTTATTTGGTTTATATATATTTAATTCTCATATGAGAAATAAAGATATATAGATGACTAGCAATTTCTGTGTGATTTCGTTTAAAGTCAGAATAACTATTAACAAATGATAATAGTGCAAAGCAATTTAATTTTAAAATTCTAGAAATTCGGTGACAAATGTGATCGGATCATTCTGGACATAGCCCCCAGGAACGATTTTGTAAAACTATATAGACAGGAATTTTTATTACAAAGTCGATATACATATATATATATATATATATATATATATATTTTTTTTTATAGCAAGCTGTACGTGATGCCTACCGTCATAATGAGAGAGATAACGAGTTGAGATGGACCACCAAAACCGCAGCAGGTGTAGTTTTGAAGTGAGTACATACATATACGTGTAATAACTCGAACAGATTCGTAATTAATATGACTCTCGTCGCGTGGCATTTCACTTGATACATTTTCAGATGTTCTGTATTTATGAACAAATCAGCATAGGCCCTACAATGGAAACAAAATACTCTTGTGTGTAAGCCCCACAGTGGAAAATACTCTCTGTCCATTTCGGTTACGGTCTATTTGTCATGATGTCCCTCTTTAAGTTACCAACTGCAAGTACATTCATAGAAGAGAGATACAAATTCCTCTTTATATAAGTATCGACGGATTGAAAACGGACTAGTGTTGTATTAATATACCAACCAAAAACCCAAACTCAGGACATCTGTCATTATACTTAAAATGCTTTCTCTTCAAGAAATCGGAGATTGGTACTTAATGTACAATCAACCAATGAGATCCGATGTGGCTTACAAAAAGCTAAACACAAGTACCGAATCCCCTTTTTGTACGTACATAAATCCTCTCCTGAATGATTTTTGTAAAGGCAAACATTTTAATAGTTGATTACTCATAAAACACTATCTTCAAAGATATGAATTAAATAAATTTCATATTTATGTAAATGAACATGCAGTTGGGATATACTTCAGGTCATGCATATTTCAACTGTGGAGTTATATTAATCGTAATAATATAACGTAAACAAATGTCACATTATGTTTAGAGCGGCTAATTTAAAAGAGCGTTGTCAGTTTATAAACAGCATTTGTTATCCTATTCTATAGTTAAAATCAACTGTATCCCTTCTGATTTTCTTATCAAGAATCATTGATCAAGCAAATCAAATCACCAGAATAAAACATTTGAGTAATTAAATGCGTCAATCACGACTTCCAATGAACTATAAAGTATATGGTTAGCCTAGCTTTTGAACTATGAAATTACAAGACACAAGGAATTGAATGCAATATTTTGTAGTTTTATTGGAGTGTAAAAGCGTGGACCGTAGCACATTTTGAAGAAGCGCGCTAGCGCTTCATGTCAAAAATGTACGCCAGTCAACCCTTTTACACGACAATAAAACTACAAAATATCGCATTCAATACTTATAATTACATTCCGTAAATATAATGCTCGTGTTCAACCAAAATTACTGTATGAAAATCGTGGATGGTGCACCATTTCTTTGCCTAGATTACTCCGCCGTCAGTTTGTTTACTTTTGTCGTTGTCAAGGAGTCGCGTGCTGGTGTCTTTTACTGACTGATAAAGCGCAGTGACGGAAATGATCGGAAGTACTCGAAACCAATTAAATACGCTGATTTCCATACAAAGCAGAATGAATGTAATTATTTAATTGGTAAAGGAACTATTTTGTTATAAAAAATTTGACGTCATATTCTTTGGTGAATTTTACACACTGCATCACAAAAATATTTTATTCTAGAGCTATCCAAGCATAACGTTATATCGGTCCTATCTTTTCTTGGGACTTAGCAGTACGTGAGCTCTTTGATTTTTATATTATGTAAACAACGACTTGATAATCCAGTGCATTGTGTGCGAACAAACAGAAAACGACATTCACTCTTTTCGACCAACCTCTTTTTAATTTAAGATATTTATTCTGGTCAATTTTACGGGTATATTCCCGGAGAGTAGATGTTCTGGACATCAGGTGCCTGGGTTTAAAACATTTATTCTGCGACAGCAGTCCGATTGAAATCGAACCCTATATAAATTTTGAGACAGAGAAATAAATTGTGACAGACATAAATGTCACAATGAAATCTCTGTAAAGAATACATATTTGTTTGATTTCTGCTTTATACAAATATGTTACCTTAACCTTTTTTTATATCTAATGATTGTATCATGAAACATAATTGCTTATTAATTTTATCAGTATTGTGAAATTATTGATAGTACCGCTATTTGGTGACGAAATTTCAGTATAATGCATTTCCCAGTTGGTACATTGATGTTACTTTCATAGATGTAGCCATTTAGGGAATGGTGAAATAGATTGCGGTAAAAATTTCACATAATTTCAAAAAAAAAAATTAAAAATTACATTATTTGATAATAAAAACTGTTGATCTTGTCAACCAATGGTAACTATTTAGATAGGGTCCTCTAAAAATAGGTACAAACTTAATATATTTAATTTCTTGTATGTTTGATATGCCGGTGTACCATTAAAAACGATCCCGTCTGCAAAAGAAAGATTAAGTACACTTTAGGAATGATTGACAACAATGATAGCACTAGCATTTCTTAAACTCAACATATTAATTGGGGCGTTGTCTCATGTACATTTCTTCCATATCCCGTTATTTATCATGTCTGCATTAAAACAGGGGTCTACAAAGATCAAACTGCATCATTTGCTTACTCCTTATTGGTAATACAATGTATTGCGTTTATTGTTTAAACTGTACATTTGAAATACCTTTATTTCTTTATCATTTAAGGTATAACTCGGAACAGAACAAGGAGATGACAGATGCTATCCTTACTTTCGTGAAAGGTCAATATCCGTCAATCGAAGAAGGAGTAGTCAGACGTATGTATATTTTGTTGTTAATTGGGGAGGGGGGTTATTGTTGACATTGCCAGTTATGAAAATGTATTTTGCTACAACTCTCTTCTTATATATTTAAGCTTGATTATTGATGGGTAACATGGTATTAATACTTATAGTCAATAATAATTATTAAACAAAAATATATGGATTAAATGCACTCGAGATCATAACACAGATGTATAAAGTCTGAAATTAATTTTAATGGTATGTATGTCCACTTCGGCAACTTATTCATCATCAGCAGAACAAGGACCTCAAAATTGGGGATGGAATTCGTAATCAAATGTATTAAAAGTTTTTAAATAGAAAGATCCAAATGCTAAGTTATGTCTTGCATTGTGTTAAATCATATTTGTAAACTGTTCATACACATGTATACATAAATGCCTTATGTAGGCTCAATTGAAAAATAGATCAAAATTTTTATCATCTTCTCATGCAGTTTTTAAGTCCACTTCTCACTCATAATCCACGACTTTTTATGAATGAAGCAGTATTTTCTACAGTTTCCAGACAAGACATATAAGTTTTTTGTAATTGTCCATATATCGCCGGTTCTTCTCGATAATCTTGTATGATATTCTACGATGAATACCCTAAACACATTTTCAAAATTCTTCTGTATTCTAAAAGCCACTCTAAAGAAACATAAATTGTGAAAAAAGTACAAAAGTCATAATTATATTTTATTTAATTCTTAGAATAAATCCAAATTACCACTAGTGCTGAATATGACAATGATAACTTTAAATACCTCATTCTGTGGGTTTTTATGCCACCAGAAAGGAAACAATGTCTATGAAAATGTCATATCTCATGAAACCACTGGAGACACATGCATTTGCTTCATATTTGTACATTATTGTTATCGTCTAGAATAAATCATTAATGTGTCAAAGAATTACCATCTACTGAACAAAATTCGACATTTTAAGAATCCTGAATTGAACGACATGAAACGGAAATACCAGAATTAAAAAAAAATAATAATAATAAAAGTCGCAGGAAACACGACATAAGGATCCATAGCACAAATTTAACTTCAAACCTACGGCATCAAATAGTGTACGGAAGTCGTCGAAATTGGACAAAGTATGTTCTGTTTGTTGTTTTAATGAAACGACTGCGTGCTAATTATCCTTCAAATAAACATTTATTAATTTGTACAATTAACGCAGTATTACATGTAATTCAATATATGTATATTTGCCCAAATGTTTGAAAGAAACCTTTATTAAGTCGTAAATTCTTGAGGTAAAAATGTACACTGGGGTCTTGTTTTCACACTGACTGTCTGTAACGTTCAAATCTTTTTATTTTGGTGGTTTGACTTAGATTAAATTCAATTCAAATTTTATTGTCATAGCCAGGGTCTAAAATTTGAAAAAAGGGATCGAAGCCCTACTGTGTATCAAATATTACAACGCATGCTTTTTAACGTATTATAAAAAATAATTTTACCCATGTTCGGTCTTTACACAAAATAGTTTCCCTCTTCTATCCCGGGCATGTGTATTAGGACAGGCATATACATTGATTGATTATTATTACACCCTTCCATGGCGGGGGTATATTATGATGAAAAAGTCGGTCCGTCGGTTCGTCTGTCTGTAATATAATACAAACTGATTTTAACAAGTGTTTTTTCAGTTTTTGGAAGGGCAGGGGCGTCGTGTTTATTATTAACAAAATTAATGTTGCCAGGTGGTTGTAGGAAGTATGAAAAAATGGCTATTCCTTCATGTAAGAGATCACGAAAATCTTAAATTCAATTTAACACCTTAAGATTGGGCCACACAATTTCACAGATTCTCTTAAGCCATCAGACAGTTTCTTTAAATTTAGCACAGAATTGCGCAGTTCCTTTAAATCTATCAGACAGCTTTCTCTAAAGCCACCAGTTTCTATAATCTTTGGGTAGAATTATGCAGTTTCTCTAAAGCCATCAGATAGTTAATATATATTGTGTGTGCAGAATTGCGCAGTTTCTCTAAAGCTATCAGTTTATATAAATTGTGCGCAGAATTGCACAGTTTCTCTGGAGCCATCAGACAGCAGACAGTTTTTATATAGTGTGCGCAGAATTGCACAGTTTCAATTAAGCCATCACACAGTTTTAAATATAAATTGTGGTCAGAATTGCACAGTTTCTCTAAAGCCATCAGACATTTTTTTTATAGTGTGCGCAGAATTATGCAGTTTCTCTAAAGCCAACAGACAGTTTTATATAGTGTGCACAGAATTGCGCACTTTCTCTAAAGCCATCAGACAGATTATATACATTGAGTGCAGAATTGCACAGTTTCTCTAAAGCCATCAGACAGTTTTTATATAGTGTGCGCAGAATTGCACAGTTTCTCTAAAGCCATCAGACAGATTATATACACTGAGCGCAGAATTGCACACTTTCTCTAAAGCCATCAGACAGTTTTTATATAGTGTGCGCAGAATTGCGCAGTTCCTTTAAAGCCATCAGACAGTTTTTATGTAGTGTGCGCAGTTTCTCTAAAGCCGTCAGACATATTATATACATTGAGCTCAGAATTGCACAGTTTCTTTAAAGCCATCAGACAGTTTTTATACAGTGTGCGCAGAATTGCGCAGTTTCTCTAAAGCCATCAGACAGTTTTTATATAGTGTGCGCAGAATTGAACAGTTTCTCAAAAGCCATCAGACAGATTATATATATTGAGCCCAGAATTGCGCAGTTTCTCTAAAGCCATCAGACAGTTTTTATATAGTGTGCGCAGAAATGCGCAGTTTCTCTAAAGCCATCAGACAGATTATATACCTTGAGCGCAGAATTGCGCAGTTTCTCTAAAGCCATGATACAGTTTTTATATAGTGTGCGCAGAATTGCGCAGTTTCTCTAAAGCCAGTTAAAGGTGTTAAATTGAATTTAAGATTTTCGTGATCTCTTACATGAAGGAATAGCCATTTTTCATACTTCCTACAACCACCTCGCAACATTCATTTTGTTAATAATAAACACGACGCCCCTGCCCTTCCAAAAACTGAAAAATGGCTATTCCTTCATGTAAGAGATCACGAAAATCTTAAATTCAATTTAACACCTTAAGATTGGGCCACACAATTTCACAGATTCTCTTAAGCCATCAGACAGTTTCTTTAAATTTAGCACNATTTAAGATTTTCGTGATCTCTTACATGAAGGAATAGCCATTTTTCATACTTCCTACAACCACCTCGCAACATTCATTTTGTTAATAATAAACACGACGCCCCTGCCCTTCCAAAAACTGAAAAAGACTTGTTAAAATCAGTTTGTATTATATTACAGACAGACGAACCGACGGACCGACTTTTTCATCATAATATACCCCGCCATGGGAGTGTGTAATAATAAGCAATCAATGTATATGCCTGTCCTAATACACACGTCCGGGATGGAAGAGGGAAACTATTTTGTGTAAAGACCGCCCAAACGAAAAAAACAGTGGATGAAATCATGTCACTAAATCATTTTGAAATCATGATTTGGAAGGCATTTAGTCGACACGATTTGATAGCTCATTTGCATGGGAAATTTTATCACAATTAAATCACAATCAAATCACTATGAAATCAGAACAAAATCATGAACAGAATCAATATGAAATCACAACTAAATCATTAACAAATCTGAATCAAATCTGAACAGAATCAGAAACAAATCTGAATAAAATTGTTACTGAATCACAATCAAATCACTACCATATAAAGAATAAGGTATTGGAGAAATGTACAGGCATTTGACAAATTGACTATTTTTGTTGACTCCTGTGTTATCAGTCAGTGTCAGTAGCCTAGTTAGTTGAGTGTACGAGTGTACAGCTTTTGATTTACATGTATTGAGTCTTTACATCAAATAAAACATAGCTCAAATTTCAATTCATTTCGACATTCAGAAAAAAAAAGAAGAAAAATTGACATATCTAAATCTTTGTATTCATATCATTGATTTTCAACAGAATCTATTTCTAATACCAGTAGTATAAACTAAAATTAAAATTCCTTCAGTATTAGAAGATATTTTTTTTATCTTTAAAATATGATACCATAATCATACTATTTTTTCCTTTAATAATCCTTTAAAATAAACTGAATATATTATGTGAATTCACAAGGAAAACAAATCATATATTCATATCTTAATTACTGGCACGCACCTACTTAATATACGATGCATCATCTTTGTCCTTCATACTTTTACATCCAAACAATACAAAAGTAAACAGGAAATGGAGCCAATTTTTCTTTTTCAAACATGATCACATGACATTTTAATCAAATCATCCAAATGCTTGCAAGAAAGCATAAAACATGTATTAAATACATCTGGGAAAAGATTTTATATGACTATGTAAATCATTAGAGTATAAAATCGTTACAAAATCATCTCTCAGAGAGTATAAAATCGTAACAAAATCATCTCTCAGTAATGAATAAGTCACCAAATTGTTACCAAATCGTTTTTAAAAACGTACAAGTTATCAAATTGTTATCAAATCAGGATGTTGCAACACTTAAGTTATCAAATCGTGTTGAAATCATTTTGCATTTTTGGATAAGATATCAAATCATTACTAAATCAGAACCAGATGATTATCAAATTGTGACCTGGAGCAAATCGTTATGAAACCACTTTCAGTTGATGCTTGTGTTATGATTTCACTCAGATTTGATAAACAAATCGTGATGAAATCATCTTAACAAATTGTGTATACATGATTTAGATGTGATTTGAAAGTGATTTGAAAGTGATTTGGTGAATAAAATTTTTGTTTGGGCGAACATGGGTAAAATTATTTTTTATAAAACGTTAAAAAGCATGCGTTGTAATATTTGATACACAGTAGGGCTTCGATCCTTTTTTTCAAATTTTAGACCCTGGCTATGACAATAAAATTTGAATTGAATTTAATCTAAGTCAAACCACCAAAATAAAAAGATTTGAACGTTACAGACAGTCAGTATGAAAACAAGACCCCAGTGTACATTTTTACCTCAAGAATTTACGACTTAATAAAGGTTTCTTTCAATCATTTGGGCAAATATACATATATTGAATTACATGTAATACTGCGTTAATTGTACAAATTAATAAATGTTTATTTGAAGGATAATTAGCACGCAGCCGTTTCATTAAAACAACAAACAGAACATACTTTGTCCAATTTCGACGACTTCCGTACACTATTTGATGCCGTAGGTTTGAAGTTAAATTTGTGCTATGGATCCTTATGTCGTGTTTCCTGCGACTTTTATTATTATTTTTTTTAATTCTGGTATTTCCGTTTCATGTCGTTCAATTCAGGATTCTTAAAATGTCGAATTTTGTTCAGTAGATGGTAATTCTTTGACACATTAATGATTTATTCTAGACGATAACAATAATGTACAAATATGAAGCAAATGCATGTGTTAGGGTTACATTCAGGGAAAGGGTAGGGTTATATTTGGTGAAAGGTGAACCCTGAATATAACCCTAACCATTTCCCTGTATATAACCCTTACCCTTTCCTTGAATATAACCCTAACCCTTTCACCAAATATAACCCTGACCCTATCCCTGAATATAACCCTAACCCTTCCACCATATATAACCCTGACCCTTTCCCTGAATATAACCCTAACCCTTTCACCAAATATAACCCTGACCCTTTCCCTGAATATAACCCTAACCCTTTCACCAAATATAACCCTACCCTTTCCCTGAATATAACCCTAACCCTTTCACCAAATATAACCCTACCCTTTCCCTGAATTTAACCCTAACCCTTTCCCTGAATATAACCATTGTCATTTCCCTGAATATAACCCTAACCCTTTTACTGAATATAAACCATTGCCATTTCCCTGAATGTAAGCCTAACCATTTCCCTGAATATAACCATTGCCCTTTCCCTGATTATAACCCTGACCCTTTCCCTGAATATAACCCTAACCCTTTCACCAAATAAAACCCTACCCTTTCCCTGAATATAACCCTAACCCTTTCTCTGAATATTAAACCCTAACCATTTCCCTGAATATAACCCTAACCATTTCCCTGAATATAACCCTTGCCATTTCCTGAATATAACCCTAACCATTTCCCTTATTATAACCCAACTATTTCCCTGAATATAACCCAACCAATTCCCTGAATATAACCCTACAGTTGGTTGAACGCTCAACGTTACATTTTTTGCGTGTGCATTCCGTGTTTCGTTCGTTCGTTCCGCTCGCGTTTCCCGTTCGTTCCGTTTCAAACAAATCAAATCGTGTGTTGCGTGTACCATTCATACACGTTATACACGTGTACGCAAGCTCAGAACAGATCATACGGTAATTCGAATCACCGAAAACACCGGAATTTCCCGAAAACACCATTGGAAATTGCGAAAACACCATTAAATCAAAAGCTACCATACCAAACTAGGTTGTAAAGGTGTTTTTAGAAGTATTTTTTGGTGGATTTGGTCACCAGGGAGGATTTTGACATTCTTTGTACATTTCCTTTAGAAAGCAATATGGCCGCCGTCAAAGAAGGATAACTCTTATCAAATTAAAAGCATGTTCAATCTATTTCTATCTTTACTTGTACTTTGATAACAATGATTACTGCTTTAATTAGTATATTTATAGTGGTTTGTGAAGAGAAAACTAGATATATAATACTTGATTAATAATTATTTCGTGTTAGCAATCATGGTAATGATTAAAGAATTTTTTTTGAAGATTGTCTATGTGTATACAGTGTATTTTCTCAAAAATAAACTTCAAAGAAATTAAAAATTTGTTTTTTTTTGTGAAAAAAGTTTATAAGGGCAATGGATAACAATTTTGACCTATTCAAATTGATTCAAAATGAGTTGTAACATGTATTATCTGTGTGGAATATGTGGAGATGAGTGTACAAATGATACCATTCAGTGTAGTGACTGTGAAAAAGGGACGAATAGCAAATGTATTCAAATGGGACCAGAGATGCTGAAAGAGTGGTCAGATGCCAATATGAACTTTCTGTGTCAAGAATGCTGCTTTGAGGATGGAGTTTTTTCCCAGACCAAGTCCCTGAAAAGGTATTTAATTTTTGAATAACTAGAACAATCACTAAAATAATTAAAAATGCAATAAATGAGATCAGTACTTGTCCCTTGTTAATTGCTATCTAAACATATTAAACATTCCATAGATGAGTCAAAGGAAGTTTAATAACTTAATTATTGGTGATTGAAAAGGTATAATCAGGTGGGAATATAGTTAAAAACTGATCTAATTAACAAGACAAGAAACCAATAGTTGCCACCTGCTAATCGCCATCAAAACACAATATATGTCAAATTGTAATAGAGTAATTATCGGTGATTGAAAAAGTGTGCCTTTTTATTTTATTGCATTTCAAAGACAGGATGTGTATTATGTGTACAAATAAATTGCATTTTTTTATTACGCTTAGAAATTGTATTTATATAAAGTATTAAGGCAAATCGCACTAGCATTACAAGAAGAATATGAATTATTGCATAGTATAGAATTAATTCACAAAACATTAATTATCCTGTTAGCGTTAAAATATGTAGTCTTTTGAAAATATACTAATATGAGAAATACGAAAAAAATCGGTAGTTTTGCAATTGGGCGGAACTTATGTTTTTTTAAACCATTTCAATTGTTGTAAATATGTACATATGTTACTTTTTTTTTGGTGATGTGTAATGCAGCCAAGATTATAATCTTGACAGTTAAAAGCCTGTAAAATTCAGAGTAAACATCGTTTGTATTTTATTTCGTGTACTGTTCCTTATATAATTAACTTACCTGTAGTGTAACTGACAAGAGTTACCCCTCTTTGTTTGAGGTCCGCCATATTGGATAACGAAGGATTTGAGTGTATAATATCAAAATTGCCTGTTAGTAGTAAAAAAAATATGAAAAATATTGAAAAAAAACATCACAAACACTTAAGTATATTAGATATTTAATGACTAAAGGGTGTTTTCGCAATTTCCGATGGTGTTTTCGGTGTTAAATCCGGTGTTTTTGGCGAATCCGGTGTTTTCGGTGATTCGATGGACCCCAGATCATATCGTGCAGAGCGTGTATATCGTGTGGAGCGTGTATTTTGTGCGAAGCCTGAACCATGAAATGCGTTTCACAAAAATAAAATCCTATAAATAATTATTTCACAGTGACGTAAATGTCAACAACAATGGCCTGTAGTTCGTAAGTTTATCGTAATCAAATCTGCTGATGCAGGCAGTTTTTAACAGCTTTTATGATATCAAAACAACACGTTAGTCATTCCAACTGATTCTGAAACGGTACAGACAATATTTATTGCGCATTGAGT